>JAQIFY010006537.1:0-10227 GCA_028533085.1 Varecia variegata
CCCCCCCCAAAATGCAAACAAAAACATGAAGTCAGAGCCGTCCTCCCTCCCAAGAGGCCACGTGAAGGGGGCCAGACCTCCAGGAATCATCCTGGCTCCTTGTTCCCTTGGACAAGTACTTTGACCTCTCTAGGCCTCAATTTTCCCATCTGTAAAGCGGGCAACTATAGTCACACCACCTCCTGCTAATGCAAGTAACTCAGCACGGGGCAGGCAGCAAGTGACTACCTTGCAGGTAAGCGCAGGTAAGAAAGAAGGGGCTTGTTCTGATTAGATCCGTCAGACTCTGGTGCCTCCAAAGCTTAAAAAAAAGTCTATCTGAGCCCTGACCTCCTAGCCTCCCCTCAAAGATTCCTGTCTTCAGATTTGCTGTATCGGGGGTGTTCTATCTGGGGTGGAGGTGTGTGAGAACATCAGCTCTGTAAATTCTCCAAGGGGGATTCTGGAATTATATTCCCATTTCACAGAGGGAAACAGTGAGGCTGGGAGAGGGGTGATACCTCGGGTAGAAAGCAGTGGAGGGCAGTGGAGTCCAGACAGGAGTCTAGATTATAACGCTTTGTAGCGCTGTTAACCAAGGTGTCAGTTCCGCTGTCCTGCTTCCCCAAACTGACCACCTCTAGCGACCCTCTGCCCTGCTTCCCGCTTCCCTAGCTGGGCTGGAGTTGGGGGAGGGGAGTGCTGGGGCATCCTTCTCAGCTCTTGGCCCCTGGGTAAGTCAGCTCTGGAATTCCCCCGACTAGAAGCAGCCCAGGACTTCCCCAGGGGCAGAGGATGAGGAACAGAATATGTCTTTGGGGCGGGGGTGTTCTTGAGCCTATTAGGCTTGGAGGGGAGGGAGAGGGTGGGAGGGTAAGTCCCTAAACCATCTGACCGCGTCCTGGAGCCAGGTGCTGTGCCAGGACACGAAACGCTGCCAGGTGGCTGCTATCACGTTCCCCATTTTACAACTGGGAAAACTGAGGCTCAATAAGGCGCAATCTATATAGCCCGAGCCCACAGGTGGAGGATTTGAACCCTCGGCTGTTGGGCTGTTGATTGAATTCCAGTCGCTGGTTCTAGCCCCACCTCCCGCTAAACAGCTACTCCTGGGAGCTGGTCCGCCCGCGGCGCCCAGGGCGCAGCCAGGATCCCGGGAGCTGGCCCGAGGGCGCCCGCCCCACCCCAGACTCACCTGGAAGCAGAGCCCCAAGCAGGGCCAGGAGCGCAGGCAGGGCGGATAGGGCGTCACCGGGAGCCATAGCGGGCCGATGCAGGGCCAGGGTGACAGCACCGAAAGGCAGATGTGAGCGCCGCCACTGGGGCGCCGAGGAGCGCGCTGGTTCCTTTATACTCTTTGGCCGGGGGGCAGAGGGGCGGGGCTGCTTTCCCGGAAATCTCGAGTCTTCCCCTCCGGAACGAGGGCCTTTCCGGACCAAAGTGTGCCTGGCCCGAGCCCGGTCATCCTCCTTCGCCCACCGCTTGGGCGCCCCCGGAATTTCCCAACTGAAGCAATGGGGCGGCTGTGGCCGCAGCAGCGGGACAGCAACCCTGGGGGCTGCCCCGGACCCCCACGGGTCCCATCCCTTAGCTAGGCCGAGCTTGACTCGCTGTTTACACTGCAGTAAGCGCTTTATTGAATACTGCCCACTACCCTGGACAGGGAGGGACTGCTACTGTGCCCAATTCACAGATTGGTAAATTGAGGCTACGAGCTGAGCGGCGATCCGAACTCAAGCTTTCACTCCCCAGCTCACGTGGGCCCCTTTAACCAAGGGGACGAGCCCCTCGGTTGGGTAGGGGGCCCAGGAATCCTCCCGGGGCTCCCTCCAAGGGGCATGTCCCCGCCCAGCTGACACAGATTTCCCGAGAAGCGCCAGAACAGGCCCAGGCATCTCCTTGGCGCTCAAAAACCGTGGGAGCGAGGACGCGCGGGCGCATCACGTCCGGGGGAATCAGCGTTCTTCCCCCTGCCACCCATGGGTGCTCCCACCCCCGCAGTCTCCTCGCTTCCCCTTTTGGCCTTGGCGGCGGGGGGCGCCTTTACAGCTCCCAGAAAAAGGAAGGAAGCCACGTGGGCCTGACGCGCCGAGCCTCCTCTGCTGGTGTCTCAGGCTCTGCGGGGAAACTGAGGCATCAGCTCAGACTTGGACAAAGAAGGGAAGACGGGGCGCTCGAACCCCTGCCCTCCGCGCGCGGCACCCGAAACTCGGACTCCGGGGGCCTGCACTGAATATGTGCGGGGGTTTGGCGCATGTGATCTCAAAATTCGTCATCCCCTACATTGAGGCTGGGGACTCCGAGCACCGAGCTGCGCCGCCTAAGGCTTCCTGTTATGAGGCGCGTTTGGCGTCGCTATGGACACCTCCGAGAGGCCAGAGAGGTCGCGCCCCAGAAGGGGACAGGAAAGGTCCTGGGGGCGCGCGGGCCCTTCCTCCCGGGGAAGGGGGCTAAGAGTCACCCGCTGTCCAGAAACGCGTCCCTCCCCTCGCCCTGGTCATTCCTAAGGAATTTCCACGGGGATCTTTTTCTTGGGGGGGGGCGTGGCTGGAGGGACTGAATTCCCGCCCCGGAACGGCCTGGGCAAAAATCACAGAGCGGAACGGGGACGTCCCGCCTGGTTATTTTCGGGCAATTTTTCTCCAGCTGGTCTGACCCAGGTCTTTGGCTCCGGCCCTAGGAGCACGGGCGGCGAGCTCCCCCGCGCGGCCAAAGTGCCACTTGCAGCCACACACGCACAGAAACTCACACACACACACACACACACACGTCCTTTTCTCAACAGGCGGCGCAGTGTTTATTAAGCACCTACTGTGCGCCAGGCATCTTTCCAGGTGCTGGGGACACAGCAATGAACAAATAGACAAAAATCCTTGCCATTGTTTAGGGGTCGTCTTAGTAGGGGCGACAGACAAGAAACACAAAGAAAATATATGGAGTGTTTGTGATTAGTGCCAAGGAGAAAAAATAGAGCAGGGAAGGGGATTATGAAATGAGAGGGTTTTAATGAATAATCTTTTTTTTTTTTTTTTTACAGCAGAAACGGCCTTTATTGGTTGCAAGGCGCAGTGTAAGAGGAGGGGATAGGGCAGCTCCTGCTCCTGGGGAGGTGTCCATAGTCTGTGCTGCTGCCCTCGGAAAGACCAATGAATAATCCCTTTTTCCTGATTTTTATTTCTTTCTGTTTTAGAGACAGGGTCTTGCTCTGTTACCCAGGCTGGAGTGCGGTGGCATTATCATAGCTCAGTGCAGCCTCCGACTCCTGGGCTCCAAGGATCCTCCTGCCTCACCCTCCCGAATAGCTGGGACCACAGGCAATGCACCACCATGCCCGGCTAATTTTTTAAAAATCTTTTTATAGAGACAGGTCTCGCTATGCTGCCCAGGCTGATCTTGAATTCCTGGCCTCAAGTGGTCCTCCCACCTCGGCCTCCCAAAGTGTTGGGAAACAGGTGTGAGTCATCATGCCTGTCCCAATTACCCTTTTAAATAGAGTATTCTGGACAGACTTAGGTGACATCTGCACAAAGACCAGAAGGAGATGAGGAAGAATGTGCCAAGCAGAGGGCACCGAAAGTGCAAAGACCCTGAGGTAGGGACTGTCAGGGGACCATGTGGCTGGAGCAGGGTGAGTGAAGGAGAGAATTGGAGGACAGAAAGGCAGGCAGGTGACTGAGCAGATTGTGCAGGTGCTTGTCACCCAGGAAGGACTTTGGCTTTTACTCCCAGTGAGGTGGGAGCCATAGAGGGTTCTGAGCAGAGGAGGGACCTGATGTGACTTAGGTGTTCACAGGTGCAGGAGCTGCAGCCAGGAGACGGGGAGAAGGCATTGCTCTAGTCCAGGTGAACAATGATGGGACCTGGACTTGGTAGTGGCCTTGGAGGAAGCCCTTGAATTTGGCATCAGTTTTGGAGGCTGGGCCAACTAGACATGCTCGGACATGAGGGATGAATCCGTGGTCTGGGCTGAGCCTCTGGGAGGTTGGAGGGCCGTTTCCTGAGACGAGGATGGACTGGGAAGGGGAGCAGGTTGGCACGGGGAACACCCACTTCCAGTCTTCCACTCCCTTGGAAGTGGAAAGGGAAGCAGACGTTCCCCGCCCCTTTGCCACAGTCTGGAGGAAGGGCAGAGCTTCCTCTTGGGTGCCAGGCAGTCTCAGGCAGGCCAAGGATTGGGCCCGCTGCAGAGGCCACGGACCCAGGGCACAAGCATCCAAGCCCCACTCCACAGCATTGCGCCTTCTTTCCTCACACTGTGAGCTCTGGTGTGGCCGCCTTGCAGTTCCCTCAGCCTGGAATGCTGTCCCCCTCATCCCCGACGGGGCCAGCTCCTCCTTTCTTGTGGCCTGAGCCTCCTCTTAAACACTCCCTGTCACTTGCCCTAACATTCTCATTACTGAACTCATCACTTGCTGAAAATTCTTTTGATGTATTTGAATAGCTGTCACATCCATTTCTGTGAGCTCCAGAAGAGCAGGGAGACTGCCAGCCCCAGCCCCTGAATCAATATCTGGCCCTAATAGGCGTGATCAATACATATTTGTTGAATGAGTGAACTTGTCTCTGGCTGGGGTTCCCATCCAGGCTCCGTTACTTGCCAGCTGTTTTAGTTTAAGTTCCCCGAGCAGACACTGAGACAAGGGTGGGAGTGCAGGCGATGCCAGGAAGCACCAGTGGCTTGGTGGGACAGTGGGTAG
The DNA here is from genome assembly GCA_028533085.1 of Varecia variegata. Lineage (NCBI taxonomy): Eukaryota > Metazoa > Chordata > Mammalia > Primates > Lemuridae > Varecia > Varecia variegata. Next base: position 4,677 of record JAQIFY010006537.1, read on the forward strand.
CCAAGGAAGGCAAGGCAAGACAGCCAGGAGAGGTGAGCCAGGAGAGGTGGGTTGTCCCTTTGGGGACAGCTGGGACTCAGTCCCACTGGAGAGCTGTGGAAGATGCCTACACTCTGCATCAAACCTGTCTTTTATTGGGTGAGGGCTGTGCATTTTTTTTTAGAGACAGTGTCTCACTATGTTGTCCAGCCTGGTCTCAAACTCCTGGCCTCCAGCGATCCTCCCGGCTTGACCTCCCAAAGTGCTGGGATTATAGGCATGAGTCACCGCGCCTGGCCCATGCTTTAACTGAGATAAATTCACATAACATCAAATTCACCATTTTCACCTTTTTAAAAGTTTTTAGTATAGTCACAAGGTTGTACAACCATCATCACTATCTAATTCCAGAATATTTCTGTCACCCCAAAAAGAAACCTGGTACAGTATCTCTCAGTCCCCTCTGTTGCCATCTTGTCGTGTCCACTACTGCTCTCTGTCTCTATAGATTTGCCTATTCTGGATGTTTCATATGAATGGAATCATACAATATGTGGCTTTTATTTATTTTTTTATTTTTGAGACAGCATCTCACTCTGTCACCCGGGCTAGTGTGCCGTGGCGTCATCATAGCTCACAGCCACCTCAAACTCCTGGGCTCAAGTGATCCTCCTGCCTCAGCCTCCTGAGTAGCTGGGACTACAGGCATGTGCCACCATGCCTGGCTAATTTTTTCTATATATTTTTAGTTGCCCAGATAATTTCTTTCTATTTTTGGGGTAGAGACGGGGGTCTCGCTCTTGCTCAGGCTGGTCTCGAACTCGTGAGCTCTATCAATCCTCCCACCTCGGCCTCCCAGAGGGCTAGGATCACAGGTGTGAGCCACACTTTTTAGGTATTATGAATCATCCTGCTATGAACATTTATGTACAAGTTTTTGAGTAAACGTGTTTTTGATTCTTCGGGGTGTATACCTAGGAATGTAAGTGCTGGGTTGCATGATAATTTTATGTTTAACTTTTTGAGGACCTGCCAGATTGTTTTCACATTCCTCTCAGCGATGGACAAAGGTTCAATGGTTCCTGTTTTTCTGCATCCTTGCCAACATTTTCCTTTTATTATCATTATCATTACTAACATAGTGGGTGCGAAGTGGTAGCTCATTGTGTTTTCCCAGCATTTCTGACCTTCCAGTGGGCAATTCCAGCATGAACCCACAGCAGTAGGCAACGAAGGGCACACACAACCAGATTGCTGAGAGCATCTGCTACAAGGCATGACCTTGAGCAAGCCTCGTGTAACTTTGGGACCAGCTGAAACCGACTAGCCATTGCTTAAATTGTTACAGACGGCACAGAGACAGAATTGTAAGTCATGTAGCCCAGGCATGCGCAATGGAAGAAAGCTGCCATCTCCTAATTGTTAACACATTGGCATTAACTTGGGACTAGTTAGAAATGCCATAAAAGCCTGACCCACCCTCAGATCGGGGAGACGGATTTGAGAGTTGCCTCCTGTCTCCTTGTCAGTTCACTGACGGTGGAGGTTTTCCTTTCTCAAAAGCAGGTGCCACGGCATTGGTGTCTACGTGCATCAAGCAGTGAGCCCATTGCTCGGTGACACACTCCCCTGGTTGTGCCTTAATGGCCTGAGCTATAGAAAGGGATGATATTGCATATATCAACGGGTGCACATGAGGTTTCCATAGGCTTTACTTATGCCGGGATCACCATTCCTTCTAACAACCCTAGGGTATAGGGCAAAAATTCAAGATGTTCACATTTTGATCAAAACACACTTTGTGGCAGAGCGGGGTGGCTCATGCCTGTAATCCCAGCATTTTGAGGTGGGAGGCTAAAGTGGGAGGATTGCTTGAAGCCAGGAGCTCCAGAGCAGCCAGGGCAACATAGTGAGATCCCATCTCTACAAAACATAAAAAAAATTAGCTGGGTGTGATGGTGTGCTCCTGTAGTCAGTCTCAGCTACTCGGGAGGCTGAGGCAGGAGATCGCTTGAGCCCAGGAATTGGAGGTTGCAGTGAGCTATGATTGTGTCACTGAAATCTAGCTGGAGCAACACAGCAAGACCCTGTCTCAAAAAAAAAAAAAAAAAAAAAGATGAGGCCAGGTCAGGTGGACCCTCACCCAACATGATTAGTTTCTGTATAAAAAGGGCAAACTTGGATGCAGAGACAGACACATATACACACAGGGACAACGCCATGTGAAGATGAAGGCAGAGATTGGGGTGATGCTTCTACAAGCCAAGGAACACCAAAGATTGTCAGCAAACCATGAGAAGCTAGGAGACAGACCCAAAACAAATCCTCCTCAGAGCCCTCAGACGGAACTAGCCCTGCCCACACTTTCATCTTGGATTTTAAAAATTCATTCATTCATTTAGAGACAGGGTCTTTTTTTTTTTTTTTTTTTTGAGACAGAGTCTCACTCTGTTGCCCGGGCTAGAGTGAGTGCCGTGGCGTCTGCCTAGCTCACAGCAACCTCACACTCCTGGGCTCAAGCGATCCTACTGCCTCAGCCTCCCGAGTAGCTGGGACTACAGGCATGCGCCACCATGCCCGGCTCATTTTTTTTTCTACATATTTTTAGTTGGCCAGATAATTGCTTTCTATTTTTTGTAGAGACGGGGTCTCGCTCTTGCTCAGGCTGGTCTCGAACTCCTGAGCTCAAACAATCCGCCCGCCTCGGCCTCCCAAGTGCTAGGATTACAGGCGTGAGCCACCGCGCCCGGCCTAGAGACAGGGTCTTGCTCTGTTGCCCAGGCTAGAGTGCAGTGGCATCATCATAGCTCACTGCAGCCTCGAACCCCTGGGCTCAAGTGATCCTCCTGCCTCAGCCTCCCAAGTCACTGGGACTACAGACGCACCCGCCTGCCCCAATTATTTGAAAGCACACTGTAGACATAGTATCATTTTTTCTGATGCCTTTTTCCACCCTGGATCTGGCTGAGGGATTTTGCTGCGGGGGAACAGTTTGTGACCCATTTCTTTTGAAATCCATATGGGCAGCGGTTAGTCTCCACCTTGTGATGTAGACTGAACCCCATTTGTACTTCTAGCTACAACTATCCAGTTGGTTCCTACTCTTGGCTGTGGTGTCCCCACGGGGCGGCTAGAGGCACAGTTGACAGGTGGCACTTCCTGCACAGCCTTAGCACCCCTTTAACTGGTTCCAACAGCTTTTTCTATTTCACTTAGTCAAATCTGGTGCTATTAAGGGCAAGGCATGTTGGCGCACACCTGTAGTCCTAGGTACATGGACTACAAGTACCTAGGAGGAAGGACCCAGAACTCTTCCCAGCTCCACAGATCTGCTTTGAACCTCACCGCCCCCACCCCCAATACCCACTAAGGTACCCACTAAGGCTGGAGTCCTTCACACAGCAAATCAAGATACAAAAATAACCTGGTAAACCCGGGGAAGCTTACCATACCGGATTGCCCGGAACTTTCCTGGGGTTAGCTCTAAAAAGCCCACATCTCAGCAAAATCCTCAGGCCTGGGTTAATCAAGATGGCTGGTCACCACCCCTGGGTTAGGGTTGCCAGATTTTATACAGGACGCCCAGTTGAACTTGCATTCCAGATAAACTTGTTAGCATAAGTATACCCATTCCAGCACTATTTGGGATATACTTATACTAAAGGGTTATTTGTGGTTTGTCTGAGATGTAAATTGAACCGGATGTTCTGGTTTTGTGATTGTTTTGGGTTTTTGTTTGTTTGTTTCTGCTAAATCTGGCAGCCTCACTCACTGTAAACCTGGATCCTAAGACCTTCTCCACCACTAACTTCACTGTGTAGCCTTGTGCCAAGTGTCAGCTTATCCTCAGTTTAACCCTCTGTAAAATGGGAGTGATGCATCTACTTGGCAGGGCTAGAAGCTCCCTAAAGTCAAGAACCTCTGCTTGCCGTGGTCATTGCTGCATTTTCAGCACTCAACTCAGGTGCTCAGAAAATGCTGGTGGATCACTGAATCCTACAGTACTAGCACAGACTGCGATGTGGGCGTTGAAACATTTGTTTTCTCCACGTGGCCAGGAGGGAGGTCATTTGGGTGTCCATGAAAGGAGCTCCCCAAAGCCACTGGCCCAAAAAACCTATCCCTTCAAAGAAATAAAATACTTTTTAAAAAGCTGCCAGGTGCAGTAGCACACACCTGTGATCCCAGCTCCTTGGGGGGCTGAGGCGGGAGGATCGCTTGAACCTGAGAGTTTGAGACCAGCCTGGGCAACACAGTGAGACCACATCTCTAAAATAATATAAATAAATAAATAAGAGGAAGAAAAAAAAGCACAAAAGAAAGCTGCCCAAATCCTAGCACTGGAGTTGACCTGAACACCAGTCTTGGATCTGTCTTGTATCTAAATATTTTCATCACTTTCCTCATCTGGGATGTGGTACAATTGTGGCCTGCGTTACAGACTCCACAGGCTATTTAAATGTGTCCATAAATATTTACTAGGCAGTTACCTTATGCCTGGACCTTTGCTACGCATCCGGGTACAATGACAAACAAGACACATACGTAATCAACGTGCTGTGCTACAGCCGGCCCCTCCTGGCTTGGGAGAGCTGATTGCTAAATCTTCAGAAATTTCATGAGCCATTTGTTAACACAGCAATTGTTAAAAATTACATTAAATCAATGTAAAAATTAAAAGCAGAACTTACAATGGAATACATAACACTAAAGGCAGAAATAGAAAATACTCAAAACTCATCACCCCCAAATTATCTTACTACATTTGGCTGTGAACACTGCACTGGAGGTTGTTTGCAAATATCGATTTGGCAGGGGGCGGGGCTGGAGAAGCAGCATGCCCCATAACGCTGATACCCTCTGCCTCCTTTCCCCAAATAAATAAAAAAAATATTGATTTGGCATCAGAGAAATATTAGATAGTCGTGTGCTACCACACAGCTCCGCCCAACTCTGTGTTCAAGTGAAGTCCATTGGCAGTTTGAAATTGACTGTGGTGGGAGCATTTACGCCACAGAAATTGGCAGACAAAAAAAATGAAATACCAAAAAAACACTGGAGGCCGGGCGTGGTGGCTCAGGCCTGTAATCCCAGCATTCTGGGAGGCCAAGGCCGGAGGATCCCTTGAGCTCAGGAGTTCGAGACCAGCCTGAGCAAGAGTGAGACCCCCGCCTCTACCAAATAGAAAGGAAAAAAAACCAAAAAAACCCAGCCGGGCTTTTCAGGCACACACCTGTAGTCCCAGCTACCCGGAGGCTGAGGCAGAAGGATCAGAAAAAAGAAAAGGAAAAAAAAAAAAAAAACTTGGGGAGCATTTGCCAGGACATCACGCTATATAGTCTTCACCCTCACGGGAGTTTACAGCCCAATTGGGAAACTTACACATAAATATGAAATGATTGAAATAAAAAAAAAATTGGAATTTATGAAGAGTGCTGTCAAAGAAACTTGAGTGAGCCGGGCTAGAGAAGAACAAGGACAAACCTATTAGACGGGGGGACAGAGAGGGGCTCCCTGAAGAGGGGGTGTTCATGCTAAGACCCAAAGGATGGGAAGAAGGAAAAGAAAGATC
>JAQIFY010006538.1:0-10225 GCA_028533085.1 Varecia variegata
TTATATCTTGTAAAAATTCTTATAAAACTTTCAATTTATTTACCAAGAATAGATATTACAGAAATCAAAATGGAACAACATAGAACAAAATGCAATTATCAAACATTCTGGATTATATTTTTAATGAAAATGATAAATGGTTAGGTCAAATTTTTAAGTATTTTTAATAACTTGGTAAATTTATAGGTAATGATTAGAAGGACTTATTGAAAAACATAAAATCAACAGAATTGTTCAATGTTGAAGGTTTTCTGTTTTATGGCAAACTTTATCAACTCTGATAAAGTTCACATTTTTTTAAGTTAGAATATAATTAGAAATGGTTTTTGTCTTTGCTAACAAGCTACAGAATTAAAGTGTTAGTATCATTATCAACCTGGTGGCAGCTTCCTTAAATTACAGAAAGGAATTCAAATATAGAAACATTAAAAACACAGGCTGCTTCTGTGAACTTCACATTCATTTTGGGGCTTAAGACCTATGCTAGTTCCTTTTCTTTGGAATATCTCAATGACAAAAATTAACTCAATAATTTGTATAAAACCAACCCAAAGACAAGAAGATTCTGGGGAGATGGTGGAGTAAGGAAGCATCAGGAATCTGTCTCCCCATCTAGACAATAATTGCACCGGCAGGTATCTGTCTGATGCAACTATTTTGGAACTCTGAAGTATATTTAAGGCTTGCAACTTTCAGGGGAAAGCTTGGATGGTAAATTGCGGTTAAGTTTGGTCCACTTTAGCTCTTAGGACAGTACCCATCCCCACCCAGAGAAGTGACAGGCAGCTGTGCATGTGTTCCTGGAGTAACCTACACACAGCTTATGAAAGATGGGTAGGAGGTCAGTGGGACCCTGTGCTCCAAATAGCAGGGGTCTGTGGTCTGACTGCTAATTTCTGCTTCTGATCAGAGGTGCAGACAAAGGGGCCAGTGGCCATTGTTATACCTCCTCTCATGTTACAAGCACCTTCCACTTGGGCTGAAGTGACTTCTGGGGACTTAAAGGGTCAGCACCCTTTCTCTTTCCCCTTTTGTCTTTTTCCCTTTTTGGGAACCAGACTTTAAGGACTAGGACATTCAAAAACAACTACGTATATGGAAAAAATTAGAAAGTGTGCATACCCAAGGAAAGGTATAGGCTCAGAAAAGACCTGTGAGGACCTTAAGTTTATCCCTGAGGCTGATCCTTGTTGTTGGCACAGAGACAGCCTCCGGCAATAAAATAAATAATAAACACAAAATAACAAAACCCAGCAAATCCTGGAGAAGTAGGGGAATTTGATATCCAGAATTACTACATTATTAGATTCAGATGTCCATTTTTCAACAAAAAATAAGGCATACAAAGAAACAGAAAATTATGGCCCAAAGAGAAAAAATCAACAAACTGTCCAAAAATAAAAACACACAAACTGATGGCAGATCTACAAGACAAATACTTAAAAACAACTGTCTTAAAGATGCTCAAAGAAACCTAAATGAAGATCTGGAGAAAAATCAAGAAAATATATATTGAACAAAATCAAAATATTAATAAAGAGGTAGAAAGCCTAGAATGAAACTAAAAAGAAATTCTGGAGCCAAAAAGAATAACTGAAATGAAAATATCACTGGAGGAATTCAAAGGCAGATTTCAGCAGGTTAAACTAAAGAATTGGTGAACTTTAATATAGGACAATGGAAATTATGAACTCCAAGGAAGAGAAAAAAAGATTGTAGAAAAGTGAATATAGTGAAAGGGACCTGTGGGACTCCATCAACCAGATCGACATATGCACTGTGGGAATCCCAAAGGAGGAGAGAGAGAGAAAGGAGCAGAGAGACTATTTGAAGAAACAATGACTGAAAAACTTCCCAAATTTAATTAAAGATATAAGCATAAATATCTAAGAAGCTCAGAAAACTCCAAAGAAGATGAACTCAAAGAGCCCTACACCAACACACATTATAATCAAACTATCAAAAGACAGAATCTAGAATGCAGCAAAAAAGGGTGATTCATTGCATACAAGGGCTCCCCATAAAATCATCAGCAGATCTCTCATCAGAAACTCTGGAGGCCAGAGGGAAGTGGGCCAATATATTCAAAGTGCTAAAAAGCAAAATCTTGTCAAGCAATAATCTTATATCTGGTGAAACTGTCATTCAAAAGTGAGGAAGATATTAGATCACTTCCAGATAAATAAAAGCTGAGGGAGTTCATTACCACTAGACCCTCCTTACAAGAAATGTTCATGGGAGTCCTGCAGGGTGAAATAAAAGGACAGTAGACGTTAACGTGAAGCCGTGTAAATAAATAAACATTTCAAAGGTAAATACATGGGCAATTATAAAATCTAATGTTATTGTAAGAGTTTGTAACTCTACTTTTTGTTTTCTACATGATTTGAATAAATTTCATAAAAATTTACATTTCTAGAAAATTAGTCTAAAAGCTACAGTAACTTTGGTTTATAACTTGACATCTTATTTTCTACATAATTTAAGAGACTAATGTATTTCAATAAGTTGTTTTGGGGCACGTAATGCATAAAGATGTAATTTTTTGAATTCAACAACCAAAGAGGTGGGAACTGAGCTATAAAAAGAATAGAGTTCCTATTTGTCATTGAAGTTAAACTGGTATAAATTCAAATTAGACTTTATAACTTGATGTTGAATTCCTGTATAACCATTAAAAAAATCTATAAAATATACACGAGGAAATGAGAAAGAATTTAAACATTTCACTACAAAAAATTAACAAATCACAAAAGAAAACAGTAATGCAGGAAATGAAGAACCAAAAAGCTATAAGGCTCATAGAAAACACATGGCAAAAGTCGCTCCTTATCAGTAAGTGTTTTAGGTATAAATGGATTAAACTCTCCAATCGAGAGTGACAGGAAGGATAGAACTGCATTATCAACTATATGTTCTCCATAAAAGATTCACTTTAGATCCAAAGACACAATTAGAATGAACGAGAAAGGATGGAAAAATAATTCCCTGCAGAGAATATCCAAAAGATAGAGGGGTGGCTATACTAATATAAGACAACATAGAGTTTAAATAAAAAGTTTACAAGAGACAAAGAAGGACATTATATACTAATACAAGGTTCAATATAGAAAGAATACGTAACATAAACATTTTTGTACCTAATAACACAATATACATGAAGCCAAAACTGACAGTTGGAGAAAGTTTTACAATAATAGTTAAACACTTCAATACCCTACTGCCAATGGAAAAGAACAATCAGACAACATATAAAATGAAACAGAGGACTTAACCCAATGAACCAACCTGACCCAACAGATATACAGAACACTTCACCTAACAGCAGCAGCTGCATATACATTCAACTGCACATACAACATTTTTCAGGATAGACCACATATTAGGTCACAAATGAAGTCTCAATAGATTTGGAAAGAGATCATACAATGTATCTCCTCCAGCCACAACAGAATGAAGTTAGATATCATTAGAAATCAATAACAAAGTAAAACTGGAAAACTCACAAGTTAAACATCACACTGTTAAACAACTGGATTAAAGAAGAAATGACAAGGAAATTAGAAAATACTTAGCAGGTTGTATTTTCATTTTTATTCATCTAAAACATGAAACACAGTAAAAGCAATGCTAAGGGGAAAATTTGAGAAGCAAAATGTGTGGTATATACATGCAATGGAATAATCAGCCTTAAAAAGGAAGGAAATTCTGGCATATGCTACAACATGAATGAACCCTGAAGACATGATGCTAAGTGGAATGAAATTAGTCACAAAGACAATTGCTATGTGGTTCCACTTACGTGAGGTACTTAGAATAGTCAGACTTATAAAGACAAAGTAGAATGGTGGTTACTAGGGGCTGGGAGTGGGGCAAGGGGCAGTTATTGTTTAATGGGTATGGAGTAGGTTTTATAAAAGAGTCCTGGGCATGGAGGGTGGTGACAGTTGTACAACATTATGAGTGTGTTTAATACCACCAGACTGTTCACTTGAAAATGGTTAAGACATTATGTTACATATATTTCACCATAATAAAAAAAAAAAAAAACCTGAGGGGGAAAACAATATTATCACTGAATTGAAACAACATAACTATCACATTCTGAAGATCTGGGTTCTGGACTTCTTTCCACACCTTGAGAACAATTCCTTTCTTACCTCATTTCTCTATTATTGTATTTATTCTATATTATAGTTTTTTCCTTCCGCTAGACTATGATCAATTCAAGAATAGTCATGTATTTCTAGACTTTTAGAACCTTCCACAGAACCTGAAAAAAGTTCTTGATAATTAACCAATATTCAAATGCCTAATTAATTCTCTTTATAGATGCTATAAAGATTATGACAGCTTTATGATCTATAATAACACACACAAACTCTCACTAAAATGCTTAGAAACTATGGACTAAAAATAACTAGTTTTATTGTTTCATAAGAAATTAAGGAAAATAATCATGTCAGAAATGAAGAATAGTTACAAAAATCAGCACTGATTCTGTGGCTTGAGACAATTAACATCAGGGCTTGGGTTTAATTGCCACAGAAGAAAAAGTAAAGAGTTGGAGCCAAGACCTCTGCATAAAACTGAGACTCTCAAAGATGCAACATCAATGAAATGAAAAAGTATGCCTACCAGAGGAGGGAAATAGCAAAGAGCCTTGCCTGCCTCTACCTGAACCCTGAATGGGGAAGAAAATTCTTCCTGAAAAATTTACAACATCAGGCCTGTCTCTTTTATATTTACAGTCTGAATTTTACTTAGTCATGGGGTTTAGGAATCACTACACCAATCAATTAACATAAATATTGGTCAGTAATATTCTTGGAGTGTATGACAGAAGGAAACAAACAGAAACAACAAAATATTCTAGGGATATGCTCAGAAAAACAAGACCAAACAGTATTCCATTAAGTAGGGAAAACACATCTAAAGATCGGGTTATACTAAAAAGTTTTAAAATGTGAAGAAGTAAATGAATATGGAATAAGAATTATTAACCAGAGAAAGGATAAGAAAATGACTTCGAAACTGGAGATAATTAAAAATGTTAAATTTGAAAGAGTAAATATAAATGTGTATATTAATATAAAAGATTCAGAAATCACAAATAAGAACAAAACATATAGCTGACTTTGGCATTATATACCAAAGTTCTCCTCCTCTAATCCCCAGGAAGAATGTATTTTCTAGCCACATTATAGATGGGTGGAAAAATCTGACTCATCCTGGCCAGCAGTCTGTTATGAGAGGCTATGTGTGTCACTTATGAACCAAAGCACTTAAAAGCTGTTGCATGACTTTTCATGCCATATTAGTCTGCTCAGGCTGCTGTCACAAAATACCACAGACTGACTGGCTTAAACAACAGAAATTTTTCTCACAGTTCTGCAGATGGGCAGTCCAAGATCCAGGCAGATTTGGTTTCTGATGAAGGTGCCCTTCCTGGTTTGCGGATGGCCACCTTCTCACTGTGTCCTCACATGGTAGAAAAAGAAAGCAAGCTCTCTCGTGTCTTTTATAAGGTCACAAATTCTATCATGTGGGCCCACCATCGTGACCTCATCTAACCCTAATTACCTTCCACAGGCCCCATCTGCAAATATCGTCACGTTGTGGGATAGGGCTTCCACATCCAAATTAGGGGAGAGGGGCACAAATATTCCGTCCCTAACACGTATTTTCTTCCCCTGACATGATGACTGAGAAACCACATTTCAGATTATGTAGAAACAAAATGATGGTGGTTCAATCAGCTTATATTCCTGAGTTTGGGGTAGTTTATTATTCCAGCATAACCTAGCCTAATCTAATCCTAAGACACGGTGGAAGAAAAGACCAATGTGAAAGAGAATCAAAGAATGAAATTGAAATAGAAGATTATAAACACAATGAACAAAATAGAAAAATATGCAAATGAATAATTAGTAACCTAAAAATCTCACAAATTACTCAGAATGCCACAGAATTTATACTAGAGGCCCTAGACACAGAAATAAGTCAATAAAAACAAATACAAACTATCAAGATTCGGGAAAATAAGAAGGATATGTCATATGCAGAGATAACATTATCTACTTGAAAAATTCAAGAGGAACTAGGAGTTCATCATGGTTTCAGGTTACTATATATCAATAAAAATGCAGTTATTGCTGTAATATTGTAATTTAGTAAACACCATTTATAAAACAACAAAAATACAAGGCACTTAGGTATAAATCATTCAAATCGTATGTATCTGCTATCTTTACAGAGGAAATTGTAAAACTTTATTGAACCTAAAAAGAGATCTAAATAAATGGAGAGATAAATCTTGTATCAGGAAGGACAATCATACTGATATTTTCATACATTAATACAAAAATCTATATAATTCAAATTTTAAATCTCTACAATGAAATTTTCTACAAATCAAGATGTTGACCACAAAGTTTTACAAGAGTGAAGAGGCAGGAATAATGATTCCAGTGGAAGGGAAGGGATATTTACCTTACCCAGATACAAATATTTATGAAAAAACTATAACAATAGTATGGTAGCAACAGTGGTAGACAAAGCATGGAGAAAATTGTGCTTAGAAATGGATCTATACAAATAAGGGAGCAATGAATATAACATGGGGTGTTAGAAGTTGGTGGAAAAGGGAACAGCTAATTACTAAATGTTATTGGGGAAATTGGCTATATGGAAAAGATAAAATTAGGATTTTTCTTCAAAATTCCTGAAAAATTAAATTCTTAAAGTTTCGAAGCTATAAAGATAAAAGCAAAACTTGAACTATTAAATATTAGAAGGCAACAGAAAAATCTCATGACTTCAGGGTAAAGTTTTCTTAAAACACAAAGTACATCTAAAAAAATTAATAAGTTAAAAGCAAGCATTCAGTAATAGCCAGTGTACTTAAAGTGGAAAGACAAGCCATAAATAGAGGACATTTGTCATGCAGACTTAGTAACAGTTTTAAAATGTATGGGAATGACCTCAGAAGAGTAGAGTGGGCTGGAGCAATCAGGCTTTAGTGGAATATAAAATGGTTGAATTCTTAGAGATGTGGCCAATTGTACAAGATGATTATTAAATCTGGACAATGAATGTAACTGGAAATCTATTTTCTGATTTTTGTATATTTTGAATATTTTTAAGTAAAAGAAAAACCTAAGCCTGTAATTATCCCTCCTACCTCTGTGCTACTCTTGCACTTGGAACACACTTTCTTGTTACACTCTGCTTCTGTAGACATAGACATGAGAAGAAACTGCAAATCAGTCCTAAGTTGTTTAGTGTAGTAGGCAGAGTTTCCCACAGTGGGTGCTCAATAAATGTTTGCTGAATTGATAGAATGTACTTTTTTACTTCCCAAGATTTTCCATGCTTTCTCAGACCCAGAAATCTCAGAGCCCCTGTACTTTTTCATCCAACATTTATCAACTTGACTATAAATACTCAGTAAATATCTACCTAGCACTGTGAGGGCAGGAAGGGTATCTGTGGGCTCCAGAGGTAGGGAACCATGTCATGTTGGAAGGCCATATTAATTTAGCTGTAAATCAAACTTCAATCAGATATACTTAAAATATATATTATTTTATAAAAATCTATGTACTTAATTTTAAAAAATAAACTCTGCATTTTAAAGTTAACCTTTTAAGACTTTATGTCTGCTTTTTGTTGGAAAACATTTGAATATTTGGTTGCAGTATGGAGGTCCACAGTTTCAGTTGATCCTCTAGATGGGAATCAGTCATTTGTGACCTTAAGGGCATCTTGATTTTGGTTAGGTAGGAGGATGTAGATTTTCAGCAATAAGTGGTTGATATGCAAGAAAGCATTTTGGGGGCATGTTGCTAAAGGCATGAATATTCTACATTTTTCCATATTTCAATTGGATCTTTCTTAGCATCGATGACTTTAAAATGTCATCTGAGAGTTCAATCAATTCTATCTGTAGTTTTTTAGGTACGTTGGTGGTATCAACTAGGTGAGGCTGAAATGCTAATTTGACTGTGATGTCATGATTCTCAAACTCAGGGCATTTGGCCCTGAGTTCATGAGCCCTTCTTTGGCACTAGTAGCATACACACTTGTCCCTTCCCTTTTCTATCCTTCGGCATCTCCCAAAGCCACCGTAGCAGTGGTGATCGTGACCTCACCTATCCACTTCCCCACATAGGGAGTGAGCACAGCTGCCCATGGGCTAAAAACACGGCGGGGAGCTGTGGCTAGGATCAGATCATGCATGTGCATAGCGCTCCTCATCAGGCCCCACCAGTTTGTCATAAAAATGGCTTGGCACATCCCCAATCCCTGCAGCTCCATGGGTGTGTAAGCAGAGTATGAGGCACGCTCCATCCCCCATGGAGGAATATGTTCTGGGTGTTAATTGCCTGTGTGGCCTAACCCTAACTACCTCTGTGGCTGAGTTTCATCTCCGAGTTAGGGTTGTGAAGCCAGTGGTGCATGGCCACCCCCATCACCCACAGCAGGTTTTGCCCACACCTTGTCGTGTGGTACCCACCCAACAGTATCATTTCCCCGGGGGGCACAAAGAAATTTCACAAACCATATTGCAACTAAAAAAGGCTGGCATAGTGCATCCTGCTCACAGTCCATTCAAATCTCCTGTCTGGCCAGTTAAGAAACCAGATGGAACTTGAAAAATGACAGTGGACTATCAGGGACTGAATAAAGTGACTCCCCCATTGCGTGTGGCAGTGCTGTCCATACTAGATCTGATGGATCAATTGACTTTGGTGCTTGGGCAGCACCACTATGTGGTGGACCTGGCCAATGCCTTTTTCTCCATGGACATAGGAATGGACAGTCAAGACCAGTTTGCCTTCATGTGGGAAGGACGACAATGGACATTTGTGATATTACTGCAAGGTTACCTCCACGCCCAACCATATGGCATGGTTTGGTGGCACAGGACTTGGCCACATGGAGTTGGCCATCCTCAGTGCACTTGTTTCATTATATTGATGATACAATGTTAAACTCTGATTTCCTTACAGATCTAGAAGAAGCCGCCACCAGCCTTCAAACCTTATTAGAGTGATGGGGTTGGGCATTGAACGACTCCAAGGTGCAGCAACCTGGCTTATTGGTCAAATTCTTTGGGTGTTGTCTGGTCAGATAAGATGAAAGCAATCATTGGGTAAGATGAAAGCAATCCCTGATGCCGTTATAGATAAGATTCGAGCTTTCCCCCGAACCACTACAGTAAAACAGCTACAAGTGTTTGTGGGGCTCTTGGGGTGTTTGTGTATATTCATTCCCTGCTTGGCCCAACTGTTGTGACATTTACATCCATTATGTAAAAGCAGACACAGTGGCACTGGTCCCCAGAGGCAGAGGCAGAGGTCTCCTTTATGGCAGCCAAGAGGGCTGTCGCACAAGCCCAAATGCTACAAGTAGTTGACCTCTATGTGACAGTTGACTCAAATGGAATGGGCTGAGGTTTGTGGCAGTTCCAGCATGAGTGGTGAGTCCCTATTGAGTTTTGGTCCAAGACTGGGAAGAGCCCCCAAGAGCACTATTCCTTGGTGGAAAAGCAGCTGGGAGCTGTGCATGCTTCCCTTCAGGCCTGTGAAAGCCATAACTGGGCAGTCTAAGATGCTAGGGCGCACCACATACCCCAAAGCAGGATGGGTGAGGTCATGGGTAACCAGCCCGCTATCAGGAGTAACCCAGATGCCTGCTCTGGCGAAGTGGGGAGCTTATTTGGAGCAACAAATAGAGTTCAGCTCCAGCCCATTGACTGCAGAGTTACAAACAGTACTGGGTCCTGTTGAATTTCTGTCTGACACTGACCCTCAGACCACGGTAACACCCAGAGAGGAGAGCCCATGCCTTGAAGGATGGGGTCCCCCTCCAGTGGAGGCATGCTATACTGACAAGTCCAATCATGGCCCTTCAGCCCAATGAACAGTAGTAGCCATCCAGGGAAGACAGCCTGTACCTTGAATGACGGGGTCCCCCTCCTTTGGAGGCATGGATCATGATGAAATTTGGTTTGAAACAGAACAGGAACAGAGCAGCCAATGGGCTGAATTGGGAGCCGTGGTTGTGCATGAGCTGCCCCCTTTGCACGTCTGCACTGATAATTAGGCCATTTTTAAGGGCCTTACTGTCTGGTTACCTACATAAAAAGCCCAAGATTGACTAGTAGGGCACCACCCAGTATGGGTGGCTTTATCTTCCCACTCATTGGACAGGAAGGTGC
>JAQIFY010006539.1:0-10224 GCA_028533085.1 Varecia variegata
TCATAGCTATAATCAGTACTTTCAATACAGTGGTCTTACATCAGATAAAAGTGAATAGTTTTGTTTTAGTAAAAAAAAAAATACCAGATGTAGCCATAGAATAACAACTTTTGAAAGTGAAATTTATTTTTTTAAATCTAGTTTTCCTAACTTAATTTTAAATCCAAAAAACCACAAATAGTTTTTTTCAACAACAATAAAAGTCCGTTTTTGAACATTACAAAAAATTTCACTGACGCAATCAAGATTAACTGGAGTACGTGGATGGATCTTTACATTTCACCTAGTATATCTATTAATCAGATGCTTTAAATCAAGCTAAATTCTCCATGAATGCATGTATAGTCAGTTCTTAAGAAATTGCCAATGAAGAAAAAGTAATCAGATACTGAAGTGTGCTTCCTTCAAGTATTTGTGTCAGTTCTCCCTTTTAGAGCCATTAAATAAAGTGTAACACCCTTTAATATAATGCTATCATAACAATTTAATTTAACAAATTTATTCCCAGCAGCCCTTTTCCTGATACTGGCTAAGTAGCCTCAGTTCCTTAAAACCACACTTAAGTAACGGTTTCAAGTAATTCAACTCCCTCTTTGTTCTCCTCTGGACTTTTAAAAATGGATCCAGAGGAGAACCAAGAGGAAGTTAAGTTGGTTTGAAACGATCACATGAAGATTATTTCAAAGAACTGGGCCAGGATTGGACAGTAAAAAACAAAACAAAACAACGATTCCATCCTTTTTTTGGATACTATATTTGTATTTGTTTTACTAAAATTCCATTACCTCAGCACAATCTTGTCTTATCTTGAACTTGTAGGTCACTGAACTTCCCCTAGTGCCTTTTCATACGTCTATAAATAAAGATAATTCTATCTTGTTACTTTTTTTTAGTTTGGATTTTAATATAAACTTAAAATGGCCATCTTATTAAATTCTCCATTTTCTCTGAAATTCAAAATATTTGGAGTTTATGATTCTATTACTCAGTGTATTAGCTATCCAAGTGCTATGCCATCTATAAATTTAATTTATTAATCTAAACATTAATAAAATGTGGAACAAGCTAGGACCAAAGGCAAAACCTGACATATAGCTAATGATCTCTCTCCCAACTACTGGCACCTAACCTAGGTAATACCGCTTTCATACAGATTAGTATTATGATAACCTGTATCATACATCTAAGTGAAAACCACATACACTATATCATCATTTTTTTCCAAAACCATTAGTGTCATAATTCTTTCAATACCAAGAATATGAGGTCATTCTGGCACGAATTATCTACTTACTCTACTATATACATGAATGTGCACTAAGAGTTAACAAACTATATTTTTAATAATACACTCTGCCCACTATTGCCTAAAGCTCTTAGCTCCAAAATACAAGGGCTGTCCGGAAAGTATCCAGCCATTGTTAATATAACATGTTAATGTTACATGGTTGGATACTTTCTGGACAGCCTTGTATATGATACATTTTCCCCAACCTTCTGTAGATAACTTTTTATCAAAGGAATTCCAGCTCTATCTGATTTTAAGTTTCCTTCAAAGTCTGAGATCTTACATTTTTATTGTTATATCTAGACTACATTCTTCCCCAGGCATCGTAACTTTATGTTTTCCTCCCAAGCAAACTTGTTTGCAGAACTTCACCTGTATTCTATTCTCAACTGCACACAAAATCACTCCTGCAAGTTGTACA
Organism: Varecia variegata; assembly: GCA_028533085.1. Classification (NCBI taxonomy): domain Eukaryota; kingdom Metazoa; phylum Chordata; class Mammalia; order Primates; family Lemuridae; genus Varecia; species Varecia variegata. Next base: position 1,710 of record JAQIFY010006539.1, read on the forward strand.
AACAAACAACTCTAGGTACAGGTACACAGTTAAGCTTTGAGTTGCCCTTTAAGAAATCCTAGGATACCCTTCCTTGCTACATATAAAACCACAATCCTGGGTATGATAGATTCAGCCTTTTGCCCCTTCTGCTTACTGCTTGTATTCTCCCCGACCCAGATAGTTCACCACCCCCCACCACTATGGTTTTGTACATATCAGTCATCTAGCTCTTTGTCCTTTTCCCAAATAACTCAGTGATTTTCTTAATCACTAAGCTCCGCCACCTTCTTAAATTTGATTTCTGAATTGTGAATTACAATAATATGCTTTACTTTATCAGATTACACCAAGTTCAACAGTTCTACAAAGGAAAAAGTAGAAGAGGAGAAATAATAATAACTCACTGTATGAACATGCCACACATTTTCTTACACCAAAATGTAATTTGAGAAAGGACACTTGGATAAGAATTATGCCCTGTTAGTTAATTCCTTAGGGAAAATAGATAATTTTTATGTTATATCAAGATACATAAAAAACTTCATCTGTTAGAAATAAAAAAATTACATCGTTTGAGTTTAGTGAGTGTCCAAGGACATTTGGGGAAACCAAAGACATTAAAGAATGTAATTTTAATAATTACAGAAAGATTTTTATTACACAGGTCCTCAATAGTATCACTATAAAGTATCTTAGAAGTGAAAGCTATAAAAAGAGATATTGGTATAAGATTGAGAAAATCTCAAGTTGTTAAGTCCTGAAAATCACAGAGAATAAATATTTTCAAGCTTGTATTTTAATTGCCTTTCTAAGCACAAACAAATCGTCAAATTCAACAAACCTAGCAGGGTACCGTGGCTATTTCATCATTTCCCTTGGAAACAAAAACCCATGCTAGGCATTTATTTTACAACAGGTATTTTTACTTGAAATCCCAGAGGAACTGGCATACTATTTTATTTAGGAAAAAAAGAACAAAAGAAAAGAAGTAAAAAACAAGATGTTTTTCAGAACAGAACTATCATTTATGTCTGCATCATTATTTTTTTATCATAATACCTAGAATGTTTCATATCTTGGGAGTGCAATAACTTAAGGACAGTAACTTATAATAAGAAAGAAAATGCCAGAGATTGATGATGGAGTTTATCCTCAGCAAATCTGTACTTTTTATTCACATGCTGTAATTATTTATGAAAGCATGAGATAGAAAAGTCTGTAACTTTTAATTTTGTGTTCCCAAAATCCATCAGCTTCTGGCCCACTTGTTTGCCCACCACGTGTTTGGCTAATGATTGGAGGGGAAGACAGAATTGGGCGAAGGTATTCAGAATGGGAAATAACGGCATGGAGAGCAACGTGAGAACCCAGCACTTCATTCTCTGCGTCTATCTCACACACAACCACTAGAGAGCGCCAGTTCACAAGCAGAACGGAAAGTCTGCACTTGAGAGCTCTCGCAGGAATGCAGAACAAGAAGGCTGAAAGGCACCTAGTGTCAGAAACCGAGCTCCTTCACTCCTAGGCAGTCACTTGCAACACAAAATTCCTCAAGTGGTGTGCTTTAACTGGCTGACCCTGTGGCTTCTATTAAGTAACCTAATTCTTTTCTTGAGGCATGAAAAGGCAATCTAGTTATGTTTGTTTAATATTATTTATTTATTAAGTCATTGTGCTTAGTACTGCCACATACTGTCTATTGACATCTGCCTGTATTCACCAAGTCTGTTATATAGCAAAGATAATGAAAAGCTTCATCTTTTAAAATTTAGTTTTTAGAATTGTCTTCTCCTCCAAAAAAAATTAAAATTATTAAAATAATATAATTTAGTTTTAGGATTTCCCCATTATTAAATACCATGTAAGATAACTGAATATGGATTTCAAGTTTGACTGAAAATAAACATGCATGTTATTGATTAGTAACTCTTTTGTGTTAAAGTCAATTGCCCTCAAGTAGGTAAAGAAATTAGTTTATTTTTCTCAGTTCTATTATAAAACAAATTTATATACCACAAATAGACTAATGTTATTACTTTATAAACATATTTCCTCTTTAAAATTCAAAGTAAAATAACTTAGAAAGGAAGTTTACAATTTTCAATGACGAACTGTTCTAGGAGACCTTATGCCAAATCTTCAATAGGCCTGAAGACAATGCACACTATATGGGTAATGGACACACTTATAACTTTGACTCAAATTGTACAAAAGCAATTCATGTAACCAAAACATTTGTACCCCTGTATTATTCTGAAATAAAAAAATGAAAAAAATAGTCCTGAAGGCTCTAACATTATTGTAAAATTCATTTCTTCTTTCTTTCCTTCCTTCCTTTCTCTCTCTCTCTCTCTTTCTTTCTCTTTCTTTCTTTCCTTTCTTTCTTGAATAAAAACTGGAGTTAATGAATTATGTCTGTCAGGCATCGTGCCAAACTAAGTCACACTAAGATCTGTATAAGCCTTCAATGTGTCTTATTTTTCTTAGAATTCATTGTCCTAAGTGATGTTTTAGTTCCTGCTTACCAGTTACTAAGTAAACAAAGTGGAACATGCCTTTAACTCAAGTTCAATAATGAAGTTATCATTACAGCTCATTACAGCCAGTCATTTCTGCTCAAGATTAGATGGCTAAAAGGCTAATCACCTGCTCCCGATTTTGAAACAGGTGCCTAATTGCCAACCAAAGTATGCATGTCTGCTTCCCCCCAAAATGTTGCTGAAATATTTGTAAAAGAAAAAAGAAAAAATTTATTCACAAAGGTCTGAAACCAGCTCCAATAACATCTGAGTGTCTTATAATGTTTTGAATTGAGATAAAAGGAGCAGTGAAAAAAGAAAAAAACTATGCCACGTTCTAATTTACTGTCCTGAGAATTATTTTTTTCTTTAAAAAGGAAGAAAAATTACTATCCCAATGAATGAAAGCATAATTCTGGCAATTGAATAATTGTGTATAAACACTTCACTGTCAAATCAGATCACATCGGAAACTACACATTATAGTTACAATTATGACTAAAGAAAACACCAAAGAAAGTTAATATGAGACAAAGAAGAACCTTTTTGCATAATTCACATGAGGAGATTGATAGTGGCAGAGTCCGTGGAAGCACTAGAGGTGGTGAAAATGGAGATTTTGATATCTCTGGTATCAGTGATACTACTTCTCTGGCAGCCAAAGGAAGAAAGTGTATACAGGAAAGGTAAATATCAATTGTGCCACATTCTTCTGAGAAGTCCAGTGAGAAGAAAACTGAGAATTGAATATAGAATATAGCAACAGATCAATAATGACCTTGACAAAATCAGAAAAAAATGATTCTAAGACTTATACTGAAGAATAATTATAGCAGAAGGGCCAAGATTTTTTCTCCCTAGAGGAAGACTATGGCTGGGTCTTCAACTATCAGATATTAAATAACAACAACAACAACAACAATAATAGTGTCTTCCCAAACTAAAATACAATCACTATCCAGATCTCAGCTCAATTTTTAATTTTTAGATAGCCAGACTGCATGTGAAGACTAACACTGCCAATCAGCTGGTGCTGCCTGAAACCCATAAGAAAGCTGACGTGTTCATCCTCACAGCACCTCAGCGGCTCCTTGAATTCCCGCCATTCTCCTATGAAGAGGATATGAAAAGTCTTGAAGATATAAAGATTATGATAAATGCTTGGTGGTTTACTGACACAAGGAAAAGAATTAATACACTACAAACTATATAAAAAAAACTTCCATTTCTAAGACTAGACTCCCTGCCAAGATACTGCCAATATCACATGCCCAGAAAAAAAGAGCTAAATATTTTTTCAGCAAGCTCAAGATGAGTATATAATGGACCATTGGAAATGAAACTTAGAGAGCTACAGAGTCCTGGTACCTTTCTAAGCAGGGTACAACTAAAGCAGATGCATGGTATCCCAAAGTGAGAAAGCTTATGCTTCTTATTTCTTAGAGCTGATATCTACACGTCATGTCTGCAGTGTCTGATTCTCTCATTAGCACTACTATAGCTACAAATGAGAAGTCTAGAAGAAATCTGAATTATTCAGAGAAGTCCTCTCTGACCACATTTTCTAATGTGACCACTCTCCACCCATCTACCCACTGTGTCACTCACTTTTGAATGCACATGTTGATTTATGTATTAATTCAACAAATAATTATTGACCATCTTTTATCTGTCTGGCAATGTTCTAGGCAATGGGAATACAGCAGTGAATACAACAAAACTGATACTCTCATGCTGCTTACATTCAAATGGAGGGAAATGAGAAATAAACAAAAAACCCCAACTATATAATTCATTTGGTAAGGAAATGACTTGAAGTTAAATAAAGCAGGGTTCAGGCATAAAAAATGAGGATTTTCTTTACAATTTCTTCAAGGGTAGAAGCAGAAAGATCACAATCGGAACACCATTGCAGTAGCAGGCAAGGGTGAGTGTTAGCTTGCAATGCAATGATAGCAGTATCTCAAGGAAGTGTGATTGTATCTTTTGAAAGAACCAAAAAGAGTCGCTCGTGAGTTAGACGTAGTGCTTATAAGAAAGAGAGAAGACAAAGATGACTCAAGATTTTTTGGTATGTGATGAAACTACCACTGAGATATGAAAAACTGGATAATAAGCTGGTATGAAAGGCCAAATGAGAAGTTGAGTTTTGAATATTTTAAGTTTGAGATTCTATTTGATATTGAGGTAGAGAGGGTGACTAAGCAGTTGACAGACAAGTATGGAATGCAGGTCAGGGCTAATGAATTTGGGTTCTAAGAATATGCACAGCATTATTACCAAGGAGGGATGAGATAATCTAAGAATCTGGTGTAAATAGAATAAGTAGAAGAAAATAAAAGGGGAAGGCAAGGATTCTTCAGAAAAATGTTTAGTAACATAAAAGGAGAGAGAGTTTCACACAAGGCAAATTGAAAGAGAGAAAGAGAACGAGAAAGAAATAGAAACCAAGATGAGAACAGAGACTCAGTCATTGGTTTTGTAAAATGAAGGTTATTGGTGACCTTGACAGGAAGAGTTTAAGGTGGAGCGCTAAATACAAAAGCCGGTTTCAAGTGGAATATATATTTAAAACGAGACATTTCAGCATGGTTTTGTGTTCTTTCCCCAGCAAGATAGACCTATTCGGGTGCAGGTATAATGTAGGCAGAGAAGTGGATTTAATTGTAGGGGAATATTACATAAGCCAGATTAAATTAGTCAAATCATACGGCTGTGACAAGAGACAGTAATTTCAACATTGTCATGATGCAAAGATGATTCTGCTGTTCCTGAAAGAAATTTATAATTTCTGCCCTCTTGGTGCTCACATAGGCTCGAACATTTTGAGAAAAACAACTTGTTGCTTTATTGGATTTTAAGGTTCATTGGGTTCTATATTTACACTTCTTAATAATGTTCTCATTTTTTTTTTCCACTCTGTCACCCTGGCTAGAGGGTAGTGGCGTTATCGTAGCTCGCAGCAACCTCAAACTCCCGGGCTCAAGCAATCGTCCTACCTCAGCCTTCCAAGTAGCTGGGACTAGAGGTGTGCACCACCACGCTCAGCTAATTTTTCTGTCTTTGGTATAGATAGGGTCTTGTTCTTGCTCAGGCTGGTCTTGAACTCCTGAGCTCAAGTGATCCTCCTGCCTCAGCCTCCAAGAGTGCTAGGATTATAGGAGTGAGCCACCAAGCTAGACCTCTAATGTTCTCACTTTATCTTCTTTTAAACTAATTCAATTATTTGCTAGTTTGGCATATATTTTGTATGAAGTTTTTCTTTTACTAATTAGCATTACAAACTATGACCTTAAATAGACAATTCTTTTTGTTAAACCTTGAATGAAGTTGTAAACTTCCAACACTTCTAAAAATACTCTTGAAATATGTAACTTCTTGTTTCTAAGAAAAGAAGTTAAATTGACTTCCTATAAATTACGTAGCTTTTGTGGTGAAATGAAGAGAAACGTGTAAAGGAAACAGATGCGTAGGAGGTACATCCTCATTTGGTTGAGAGTGAATTCCAAAATTTTAATGAAAGGTAGAAGGTGAGTTTTTCTAAAACCATAACACTTGACAAAATCATTCCAATATTCAAAGCAAGATTGGTAAGTATGTTGTCTACAACTGGTTTATGATACAGGCCTTTACCAAAGTTTATTATTAAAATCTCTCCCTTTTACCACCTTGTGCAATTGTTTAATCATATTATTTTACAATGACTTTTTTGCAGGTAAAATGATTTATTTATAAGACTTACACCTAAAATTAGACTGCAGACACACAGGGCAGGGACTGTGGTATTCATCTTTCACCTCCCATGCTCCTATTTTTCTGACATTTATTGTGAAGTGTGGGAAATAGTGCTTTTTGGTATTAAAGTCAGGATAAGTAAAGATATTTCCCATTTTATTCATCAATTTAATATGAGATATGCTCTGTAGTACTTCTGGGTACTAGGTGCTCATTGATTTTACAATCGCATTTAACTCAGTGTACCTATCATTCAGACTAATCATTTGGTCAATGTAAAAAATACATTTATATAGATAAATAGTTTTAGCTACCATAGTCAAAGTTATATATTTTGTCTTCCCATCATCTTCCTTCCTATGTCCTTGGAAAACTCATCTGCCCACACAGTATGGTTCTGGGAGGTGGTCAGTCATAAAACACCATCTTCTGGTTGAAGTGACTGCTTTGAAACTGAGCAGATGAAGCTTCAAATGAGATAAAATATGAATCTACATATTCTGACCACAGTAGATAGAACTACGTTTGCTTCCTTTTCGCATGAGTCATTTTTACGGCTTCTACAAATCTGATAGGTTTCACACAAAATGTTCATTGCCATGTGTTTATTAGAGTCAAAACATTCCTTAAAATCATCCCCCCAAAATTCCATATTCGAGAAGTTGGAGAAGCAGTTCTTGTTGAGATGAGGCAGCAGAAAAATTCTACATTTGCTCATTCTTTTGTAGTATTGATTAGTACGGCTCATAGGGAGTAAAAGTTACAAGTATCATCCAAAGATTAGATTGAGGACGATACTTCACTTTTTTGGCTAAGATATGTCCTCAAAATTGCTTCAGATTGTGTTGTCAGGTTCCTCAAGAAATACACTCTCAGATGGAGGATTGCATAAAGGGTGTTAACTAGGAAGGGACAGCAAAACCAACACCTGTGGATGAGAAAGACAGGATCGGGCAAAGGCAGGTACTGAACTGATATGTAATGCAGTCCCAACAAAGTCTTCAGCTTACCCCATAGGGAGCTCTCGAGCTGAGTGGCTCTTCAAGTTTATCCTCATGTAAGAGAGTCCCACATGCACCAGCCACTTGACACAGCTGCCCCTGGGAGACAGTGTGACTTTGAGATGGCAGTTCTCTGACTGAAAGTCACACAAAAAAGATTCCCTGAAAGCCTCCAGATGCCAACCCCTAGCAGCTGAGAGAATGAGGACTTCAGTCCAAAGTGGAAACACCTCTGCATCCACTGCAAATGGAAAATCACTTCTCAAATCACAAGATGAAGATAGGCCAAGATAAATATATAGATAGAGAGAAATTTCTTGATCTGTCTCCTCTGCTTAGGGCTAGAACCATACATCCAAAAGTCTGTATTAAAATACCCTACAGGTTCCTGAAACTGAACTCATCACTTTGATTGTCTCCTAAATCTGATTTTTTTTGCCTTATTCTCTAGCTCATTTAAAACAATACTGCCCGTAGTTTTCTAAATCAAAACATCAGGACTATCCCTGACTCTCTGCATGTTCTGTCCTTAAATGCCCTCATCCAATAAATCATAGACTACACTTTCTAATCATGTCTTTAATTGAACAATGTTCCTGCATTTCACTTTCATCACACTTGTCTTAGATGCGGTTATCTCTCTCTGGTAACCCTCATTCCAGTTCATCTTGCACCTGTCAGCCTGAGTGGTACTTCTAAAAATGAATATAGAATTGCAGTTAGTTCCCAATTTATAGCGCTTTATTGATTTCCCTCTCTACTTAGAATAATTCCAAACTATTTAACAGCATTTATTTGACCTTTTGTAATCTGGCTTTGTCTCTTGCTTCATCAGTCTCATTCTAATGGAACATTCTTTTTCTCATCTCTATGAATACTTGTACTGTTCTCCCTTGTCCAGAAAGTTTTTCTCTGCCTTATCCTATCCACCTGGCAAACTTTTGCTCATCTTTTACTTCTCAGATTAAATATTTACATAATTTTACATAATGCTGCCTTGACACGAGAGTAAATTCTCCAAGATGTGTTCTTTTTTTTTTTTTTTTTTTTTTTGAGACAGAGTCTCACTCTGTTGCCCAGGCTAGAGTGAGTGCCGTGGCGTCAGCCTAGCTCACAGCAACCTCAAACTCCTGGGCTTAAGCGATCCTACTGCCTCAGCCTCCCGAGTAGCTGGGACTACAGGCATGCACCACCATGCCTGGCTAATTTTTTCTATATATATTTTTAGTTGGCCAGATAATTTCTTTCTATTTTTTTTAGTAGAGACGGGGTCTCGCT
>JAQIFY010000654.1:0-14880 GCA_028533085.1 Varecia variegata
CTTATGTTCTTCTGGGTAGATGCCCAATAATGGGATTGCTGGATCAAATGGAAGGTCTACTTGAGGACTGATAACAAGAATCTATTTAGAACTCAGCAAAATCAGTAAGAAAAAATCAAACAACCCTATCAAAAAGTGGGCAAAGGACATGAATAGAAATTTCTCAAAAGAAGATATAAGAAAGGCTAACAAACATATGAAAAAATGTTCAACATCTCTAATCATCAGGGAAATGCAAATCAATACCACAATGAGATATCACTTAACTCCAGTGAGAATGGCCTTTATCAAAAAGTCCCAAATCAATACATGTTGGCGTGGATGCGGAGAGACAGGAACTCTCTTACACTGCTGGTGGGACTGTAAACTAGTACAGCCCTTATGGAAACCATTATTTCTTATAGCTGAGTAATACTCCATGGTATACATACGACATTTTACTAATCCACTCATGAATTGATGAGCATTTGGGTTGTTTCCACATCTTTGCAATTGTGAATTGTGCTGCTATAAACATTCGAGTGCAGGTGTCTTTTTTATAGAGTGACTTTTGTTCTTCTGGGTAGATGCCCAGTAATGGGATTGCTGGATCGAATGGTAGGTCTACCTGAATCTGTTTAAGGAATCTCCATATTGCTTTCTACAGGGGTTGCACTATTTTATTTGGCAGCCCACTTATGGTCTTTGGGAGATTGTTCCATGTACATTTGAGGAAAATGTAGTCTCTTATTGTTGGGTGGAGTGTTCCATAAATGTCTGGTATGTTTGGTTGGTCTATAGTGTTAGATTGCTATATTTCACCATTGATCTTCTGTGGTTGTTCTATCCATTATTGAAAGTAAGATAGTGAAATTTTCCTATTATTATTGAAGATCTGTCTATATCTACCCTCAATTCTCCCAATATTTTCTGCATATATAAGGAAGTACTGATGTGCAGTGCTTATTTGTTTAAAGTTACTGTATCTTTTGGTGAATTGACAATTTCCCCATTGTGTAATGGCCTCATTTTTTGCTAATAATAGTTTTCTATTTAAAATATGCATTGTGAAATATTAATATCACCATCTCTTCCCTCTTTTGGTTTCACTTTGAATGGAATGTTTTTCCACCTTTTCAGCCTATGCTTGTCCTTAGATCAAAAGTGAGATTCTTACAGATAACAAATAATTGTGCCCCGACTCTCCTTATCTGTTTTGCCAATGTTTGTCTTTTATAGGGAATTTAATTAAAATAATTTTTTTCCATTTCTCCTTTCAGGAATTAATTAATCAAAATATTCTGATTGTAATCCACTTGTATTTAAAGTAATTACTGAGAGGGAAGAACTTACTATTATCATCTCTTTTTCTGTTATGTTTCAAAGCATTTTTGTCTCTCTTCTCTTTAATTATTGCCTTCCTTTTTATTCAGTTGATTTTTTACAGTATGTTTTATAGATTTTCTTTGTTGTTACTGTGGACATTACAGAAAACATCCTAAAGTTATAAAAATCTATTTAAAGTTAATAACAAATTGACTTCAATCACAAGCAAGAAATCAACTACTTTGTGGCTCTGGTCCTGCCACACTTTATGTTACTTATGTCACACATTACATCTTTTTTATATTGTGTACTCATTAACATAGACTTAAAATTATTTTTATTCTTTTGTCTTTTACTTATTATAAAAGAATAAAATAAAGATAAAATAAATTTACAATACTTTCAATTTTTATATGTGTCCATATTTTTACCTTTCTCAGAGAACTTTACATTTTCATATGGTTTTGTCTATGTCTCTTCATTTTACTTGAATGAAAAGTAACCTACCTTTAGCACTTGTAGGTTAGGTTTAGTGAAAATAAATTCCCTCAGCTTTTATTTATCTAAGAACATTTTAATTACTCTTTCATTTAAAAAATTATTTTTAATGATTATGGGTACATAAGAGTTGTATATATTTATAGTATACCTGTGATGTTTTGATACAGGCATACAATGTGAATTAATCAAATCAGGATAACGGGGGAATCCACCACCTCAGGCATTTATCATTTCTTTGTTTTAGGGACATTCAAATTCCATTCTTTTAGTTATTTTTAAATATATCCTAACTTGATGATTATATCACTTTGCTGTGCTATCAAATATTGTTCATTTGATAACTGTATTTTTGTACCCGTTAATCATGCCCATTTTATCACCCACTTCCTGCTACCCTTCTTAGCCTCTGGTAACCATCATTCTAATCTCTGTCTTCATGAGATCAATCGTTTTTAATATTTGGTTCCCACATATACATGAGAATATGCAAGAGTTGTCTTTCTGTGCTTGGCTTCTTTCACTTAACATAATGTTTTCTAGTTCCATCCATGTTGTTGCACAGGGAAGGATTTCATTCTTTTCAGCTATATAATATGCTATTGTCTATATGTATCACAATGTCTTTAGCCATTCATCTGTTGATGGACACTTAGTTTGATATCAAATATTGGCTATTGTGAATAATGCTGCAAAAAACATGGGACTGCAGATATCTTTTCAATATACTAAATTCCCTTCCTTTGGATATATACCTAGCAGTGAGATTGATGGGCCATATGGTAATTCTATTTTTAGTTTTTTGAGGAACCTCCTAACTGTTATCCATAGTGGTTGCACTATTTATATTCCCACCAACAGTGTACAAGTGTTACCTGCTCTCCACATCCTCACCAGCATTATTGCCTGTTTTTTTGATAAAAACCTTTTTAACTGGAGTGAGATGATAACTCGTTGTTTTGATTTGCATTTCTCTGATGACTAATGATGTTGAGATTTCATATACCTGTTGGCCATTTGTATGAAAAGTGTCTATTCAAATCATTTGCTATTTTTTTAAGTCAGACTATTTATTTCTATACAGTTATTAGAACTTCTTATATATTCCACTTATTCATCCTTTGTCAGATGGGTACTTTGAAAGTATTTTTTTCTGATTCTGTGGGTTGTCTCTTCCCTTTGTTGACTGTTTCATTTGCTGTGCAAAAGCTTTTTAGCTTGCTGTGATCCCATTTGTCCAGTTTTGCTTTGGTTGCCTGTACTTTGGGGGTATTAGTCAAGATGTCCTTGCCCAAACCAATATTCTGAAGCATTTCTCCAATGTTTTCTTTTATTATTAATAGTTTCAAGTCCCAGATTTAAGTTTTTAATCTGTTTTGTTTTGATTTTTGTATGTGGCAAGAGATAAGGGTCTAGATTCATTCTTCTGCATATGTATATCCAGTTTTCTCAGCACCATTTGTTGAAGAGACTTACCTTTCCTTAATGTATATTCTTAGCATTTATGTTGAAGATAAATTAACTATAGATGTGTGGATTTATTTCTGAGTTCTCTATTGTGTTCCATTGGTCTCCATGTTTGTTTTTACGCCAGTACCATGCTGTTTTGGTTACTACAACTCTGTAGTATAATTTGAAGTCAGGTAATGTGATTCCTTTGGTTTTGTTTGTTTGTTTGTTTTTTGTTTTTTTCTTTTGTTCAGGATGGCTTTGGCTATTGTGGTTCTTTTGTAGTTCCATATAAATTTTAGGATATTTTTTTCTATTTCTGTGAAGAATGTCATTGGTATTTTGATGGGTATTGTACTGAATCTATAAATTGTTTTGGGTACTATTGACATTTTAACAATATTGATTCTTGAAATCCATAGACATGGAATATTCTTCCTTTTTTTCTGTGCCCTCTTCAATTTCTTTCATTAATGTTTTATAGTTTTCATTGTCAAGATATTTCATTTCTTTAGTTAAATTTAGTCCTAGATATTTCATTTAATTGTAGCTATTGTAAATGAGATTACTTTCTTGGTTTCTTTTTCACATTTTTACTGTTGTTATGTAGAAAAGCTACTGGTTTTTGAATATTAATTTTGTATCCTGCAACTTTACTGAATTTGTCAGTTCTAGTAGTTTTTTTGTGGACTCTCTAGTTCTCTAGATATAAGATCATATCATTATCATCTGAAAATAAGGATAATTTGACTTCCTCATTTCCAATTTGGATGTCCTTTATAACTTTCTCTGGTGTGGTTATTCTGGGTACAGCTTCAAGTACTATGTTGAGTAACATTGGTGAAAATGGATATTTTTGTTTTATTCCAGATCTTAGAGGGAAAGCTTTCAATTTTTCCCTATTCAGCATGACACTAGTTCTATGTTTGTCATATATAGCTTTTATCTTGTTGATGTAAACTTCTTCTATACCCTGTTTTTTGAGAATTTTTATCATGAAGCGATATTGAATCTCATCAAATGCTTTTTCAGCATCAAATGAAATGATCAAATGGATTTTTCCCTTTTTCTGTTGATATGATGTATCACATTGATTGATTTGTATATTTTCAACCATCCTTGCATTCTTAGGATGAATCTCACTTGATCATGATGAATGATCTTTATAACGTGTTGTTGAATTCGGTTTCCTAGTATTCTGTTGAGGGATTTTGCATCCATGTTCATCAGAAATATTGACCTAAAGTTTTCTTTGGTTATTGTTGTGTCTTTGTCTGGTTTTGGTATCAAGGTGAGACAGGCCTCAGAGAAGGAGTTTGGCAGTAATTCCTTCTCCTCTATTTTTTTTTAAGTAGTTTAAGTAGGATTAGTATTAATTCTTCTTTGAAAGCTTGGTAGAATTTGGCAGTGAAGTGTCAGGTCCTGGGCAGAAGAGTTTTTATTACTACTTCTATCTCATTACTTGTTATTGGTTTATTCAGGTTTTAAATTTACTTCTGGTTCAGTCTTGGAAGGTTCTATGTGTTGAGGAATTTATCCATTTCTTTTAGGTCTTCCAATTTGTTTGCATATAGTTGTTCATAGCAGTCACTAATGATCCTTTGGATTTCTGCAGTATCAGTAGTAAAGTCTCCTTTTCATCTCTGATTCTATTTATTTGGGTCTTCTGTCTCTTAGTCTGGCTAAAAGTGTGTCTAATTTGTTTATCTTTTCAAAAATGAACTTTTTATCTCATTGATCTTTGTATTTTAGGGAGTTTCAATTTCATTTATTTCTGCTATGATCCTTATTATTTCTTTTCTTCAACTAATTTTGGATTTGATTTGCTCCTGTTTTTCTAATTCTTTGAGATGTATAATTAGGTCATTTATTTGATGTAGGCACATATTACTATAAATTTTCCTATTATTTATGCTTTTACTGTATCCCATAGATTTTGAAATGTTGTGATTTTATTTTCACTTGTTTTGAGAAATTTCTTAATTTCCTTCTTAAATTTTTCATTGACCCACTGGTCCTTCAGGTGCATATTGGTTAATCCCCATGTGTTTGTATAGTTTCCAGTGTTCCTCTTGCCATTGATATCTAGTTCTATTCCATTGTGGTCAGGTAAAATACTTTATATGATTTAATTTTTTAGAATTTTTTAATGCTTGTTTTGTGGCCTAACATATGGTCCATCTTTAGAAATTATCCATGAGCTGAGGACAATGTGTATTCTACAGCTGTTGGATGAAATGTTATGTAAATATCACTGGTACCTTATTTATTTTATATGGTGATTTCTTGATTTCCTGGATGTTCTTGATGTTTGTAGATGTTCATCACTAGACATTGAAAAGTTAGGTATTTATTTTAATGTTTGTAGTCTGTCTTTTTCTGAGCATGTCCATCTTGAGAAAATTTTCCAGATATTCAAAAGGAATTGAGTATTGTGATCTAAGTCTTTGGTCACTGCAGCAACATCAGCACGTGGGGTGGCCCAAGCCAGTAATGCTGTAACTCTTGCAGAATCCTGATGGTGCTACCATAGTGGACTTAGATATGAGAGAATTCCCCAGATTACCAGGCAAAGCCTCTCACTCTCTTCCCTCAATGTGTGTGCTGGGCTGCTGGAATTGGGGGAGAAATGATGTGGGCACTCCCTCATGGCCACCACAATTAGGACTGTGCCAGGTCAAGCCTAAAGCCAGTCCAATCTCACCCAAAGCCCATGGTGACTATTGCTTGCTTATCTCTGGTGTTTAGTCAAAACCCAAGAACTCTTCAGTCAGCATGTAGTGAATCCTTCCAGGACTGGGTCCTTCCCTTCAAGGCAGCATGTTGCCTTCTGGCCCAGGGTGGGTCTAGAAACAAAGGCCTGGAATCAGGGGTTTCAGGCAACTACTTAGTCCTTTATTGTGGCTGAGCTAGTAATCAATTTGCAAAACAAAGTCCTCTGAACTCTTTCCTTTCCTTTCCCCATTTGGAAGAAGACTCTCCTGGAGTTGCACTGCTTGTAGTTGGCGTGAGGTGACACATGCACTTGGTTAGACATACATGTTGATGTCTCACTGGGTGATGTGCACCCCAAATTCACTGGCTCTGAGCCAACACAGCTGCAGGAATTGCATAAGTATTTCAGCCTTTGTGGCCTGACTCCCTTATGAATTTATTTCAGTCCCCAGGCTGCTTTTTGTCAGCCAGTGGTGGGGATAGCCAGACCTCAGGTTTTTGGGTGAAGGATTTCCCTCTGGCCAGACTAGTCTAAATGTTCCCTCTATGGGTACCAGGATATGTCTGTCCTTGTGTGTTCCCTTGTTATAGGTGGCCCTGATTTCCAATGTGAAGTCTCACAGTCACTTCACTCTCTCTCCTCTAGGCACACAGATTCTCTCTCTACTCAGCACGCTGCCAGGGAAGAGGAGAGGGGTAGCAGAGGCAATGCAAGACTGACTTTTCTGCTCTCTTTAGTGACTCTTTTCTTGATATAATATTAAAATCAGGTACTGTGATCGCTCACCTGATTTTAGATTTTTCTGAAGATGTTTGCTTGCATGGATAGTTGTTGAATTCACAGAGATGACAGCTGGAGGTTTCTATTTGGTCATTTTCTTCTCCCCTTCAACTCACCTTCATTTTTGAAGGTCAATTTTGCTGTATCCATATGTGGATAGTTTCATCTCCGGATTCTCAGTCCTGTTCCAAAGGTCTCTGTCTCTATTCTTGTGCCAGTATCACGCTGTTTTAGTTACTATAGCCTTCCGATAAAGGGCTGATAACAAGAATCTATCTAGAACTTAAAAAAAATCAACACAACTCCATCAATAAATGGGCAAAGGAAATGAACAGAATCTTTTCAAAAGAAGACAGAATAATGCCCAGAAAACATATAAAAAAATGCTCAACATCTCTAATCATTAGAGAAATGAAAATCAAAACCACAATGACATATCACCTAACTCCAGTGAGATTGGCCTCTATCAAAAAATCCAAAAACAACAAATGCTGAAGAGGATCTGGAGAGATGGGAACGCTCTTACACTACTGGTGGGACTGCAAATTGGTGCAACCTCTGAGGAAAAGAACTTGGAGATACCTCAAAGGGCTAAAAATAGAAATACTGTTCAATCCAGCAATAGCACTATTAGGAATCTATCCCAAAGAGAAAATACATTATAATAAAGACATCTCCACCCGAATGTTTATGGCAGCACAATTCACTATTGCAAGGATGTGGAAACAACCCAAGTGCCCATCAATTCCTGAGTGGATTACTAAAATTTGGTATATGGATACAATGGAATATCACTCAATTATAAGAAATGACAGTGATCTAGCACCTCTTATATTTTCCTGGATTGAGCTTGAGCCCATTATCCACAGTGAGGTGTCACAAGATCCTAAGAATAGGCTCCACACGTACTCGCTGTCAAATTGGCACTAACTTTTCAACACTATGGTGCTCACACAGTAGTAATATTCTCCAGGGATTAGGGGTTGGGGGGTAAACTCACAACTAGTGGACATGGTGAGCATTGTAGAGGGGAAGGGCATGCCTCTAATCCTTGCTTGGGTGAGGCAAAACATTGTACCATTTTGAGTGTGCTTTTTCTTGATTAGGCATCTACGTGGTTGCTTCTTAAATGGTTCCTAATGTTCCCACAAAGCTACCATAGTCCACATGTTGTTGTTTTCAAAATTTACATCTCATTGTTAAAATTTTATTTTGTTATATATTTTTCTTGATTTTTCTCTTAGATCTTCAAGTATATTTAAGACAGTTTATTTAAAGTATTTGGATAGTAAGCCTAATATCTGGGCTTACTCAATGATTTTTTACCAATTTATTTAATTCCTTTGAATTAGCTATGTTGTCATATGTGTGAAGTTTTTTTTAATGCTTTGAATTTTTTTTTGTTGTGAATTGGGTATTTGACTATTTTAGTGTATTAACTCTGGAAATCTCCCATTTCTCCAGGGTTTTCTGTTTTGCTTTTGTTTTTAATTGGTGAAGACCTGTAGTAATCTTTTTTTAAAGACTTTGGTTTGTTAACTTTTTTTTAATTTCAGAATGTTATGGGGGTACAAACATTTTGGTTACATATGATACCTTTTCCTCACCCAAGCTAGGGCTACAAGTGTGCCCTTCCCTGATACAGTGTGCTCTGCCTTCATTAGTTGTGAGTTTACCCACCCCCCACCCCCCACCTGACTGGCACCCGATGAATATTACTACCGCTTGACCACCTTAGTGTTAGTACCAATGTGATGTCGAGTACATGTGGTGCTTGTTTTTCCATCAAACTATTTTTGCAAAGATCCTTCTTATGTGTGATCACTGAAGTTTCTCTTCCTTTGGCTCATGTTCAGTTAAGCTTTTAACAGAGATTTTCTTGAATACCAAGAACTGAAACAAATAAGCAAGCAAAACAAGTATTAATATTATTATGAAGGAGAGAACAACCACTTTTCTGAGTCATTATAGATGAGCTCTGTGCTGGTGCAGTATTTCTCCATTTAGCTAAGATTGTACTGAGTCTAGGGACCAGCAGAGGTAAAAGTTTAAAGTCTTTTTAGGGCTTTTCTTAGCATGAACTTTCCCAAAGGATGTAGGTTGCCTTTTAATTTCCCTTGCATATATTGCTGTTTTTGAATGATTTAATTTCCAAATAGTCTCAGCCCAGGTTCTCCTCCAAGCCTAAAATGGTCTGTTGTAGTTTTCCATCTATATTAACTTCCCCTAAGCCTCTCTGGTTTTGTAGTCTCCTTATAGCTTTTAAAAGCACTGCTTGCCACTTCCTCACCTGCCTTACTACTTACACCTAACAGAAGTATGTCTTATTTCAGTCCTTCAGGTGTCTTACAGAGGTTAGAGCAGCGTACAAAATAATTTAAAAAGGAAGTCTGCTCTTCTTCCTCTAGCTTGGGGAGGTGGAGAGTTGAGACTAAGAACCAGGTTGCCGCCTGCTCAAGACAAAGACCACTGTTGTATTATGGATGGAGTAGAGTGATGACGAGTAAGAATAGGACAATACTTTACCATTTTTGGGTACTTAGCTGGTTACTATAAACTTCTATTTTCCAGAGTACTGAGACAAAGTTGGGTCAGCTGCCGCCGCCGCCTCTTCTTCTTCTTTCTTCTTTCTTCTTTCTTCTTCTTCTTCCTCTTCCTCTTCTTCTTCTTTCTTCTTCTTCTTTTCTTCTTCTTCCTTTTCTGTTGAGTAACAAGAACTTGGAGCTCACTAGCTCACCATTATGCTGATTGAAATATATTTTTGTGATAGTAATGGTACAGTTTTCCTATCAATGGAATTGTAAGACTACTGATTTAGTGAGCTTCTTATAATGAGTGCATGGAAATCATCTGAGTTAAAATGTCCCTGGGCATCAACCTGAATACCTGATTCAGAAACCATGAGGGCAAGGTCCAGGGTGCCATATTCAAATTGTGTAATCGTAGTTTCCAATGATTTTTGTGTACACTGAAGTTTGTGAACCACTCCACTCTGCCATGCTTTTAAAATACGTAGAAAAATGTTTTGTTATTTAGAAAGGAAACAGAAGGCATTTTTTGGAACACTAAATGCGAGTGACAGAATTCAGTAGCTCAGTCCTACAATTCTGTTACAACAGAAAAATTAATCAAGAGATAAGAAAGTCAAAAGGACAAGAAAATTGAAAGGTTTCTCACATTATAAGTGATGAAAATTCGTTGTTCTCTTGCTAAATTTCACAAAATGTACTTGACTTAACAGATGTATAATGGCCTTCAACAACTTTTCTACTGAAAGATTTGGATGTCAGAATTGCTGGACGGTCCCTCCTGGCCATTCTCTGGAATTGTTTCATATCTTTACAAGAAAATACACAGTGTAAGGTTAACTACAGGTCTATGCCTGGGAAAATGGTTTGCCTGTCTACTTGAAATAAATAATAGCAGTATTCAAAAGTTCATCTTCTTTCCAGCACAAATGGTTGGTGGCACCTCTGGCATAACAAATGCTGAACACAAAACACCTGGAATCCTTGAGGGAATGCAAATGAGTGGCATCATAAACCATAATTCATCAGCACCCAATTCCCAAGTGAATTTCCTTAATCCAGAGACAAACAACAAACTCATTTTGTGTTTTGCTTTGTTTTAAATGAAGCATGTTTAGCCAATGGAAAATACCAGAGCCTAATGACCACGAGCCACTTCAGGTGACTTTATTCTATGTGATATATTGCCATTCTTTAGTGCTATTCTACCTATAATTAAGAATTACTTTAAGTGGTCCACAAAAACTATGCATCAGTTTAACCACTGTGGTTCCCACAGCATAAAATACTACTTTTCATTCAAAGGACATGAAAGACTATACCAGTTATTATGCACAAAGTCATGGCAGAATCAACAATCCTCTGCCTGTTGATTTTGTGAACAGTGATTGCTAACAAAGGAGGTGATGGAGGTGAACTTATCAATGTGTCATATCATTTCCTCGTGTGTAATTTATGGATCACAGTATCAACTCTGTGTGGTTTTGAGATTTAGATGAGGCAACACATATAGAGCCTACAATTAAGAAGTTGCCTAACAAATGTAGTAATTCTGTTCAAGAATTGGCTGATACTGGCAGCTAATATATGCACTTATAGAATCCAGGGGCTTTGTGAGTTTTGCCAATAAGCACATAGATGTAAGGTAAGGGGAACTGGCATTGTGCACTTAAACTTATTGGCTTTGTGACTTTGGGCAAATAAATCCCTTGCAATATATGCTTTCTCTACTGTCAAAGAGGGAATAGACCTGCTCTGCCATTGTCTGGGTTTATTGTGAGGATCAAATGGGGGCTATGTGAAAATTCTTAGACAAAATGTGTTTCTACAAAAATTTAAGCTATTATAAAGATATTGCTATCAGATAGTGAAATGTGAATATGTTTTCTGAAGGGATTCTAAAAGGCTTTAGTGATTTGCCTATCTCATTCTTTTGTATTTAAGATTTTTAAGATATTTCATCGTAATTTGAGGGAAAGTTTTGAAGAATATAACAAAATGGATTCAAATCACAATAATGATATAATATTAAAATGCATATATTTCATTTAACAGATAGAGTTATGCCTTATTTTAGTTTTCTACCTGTAAAACTATATGTCCATCACAGGAAAAACATCTGATTGAAAATATGAAGCAATTTGAATAAAGCACTAACTTGCTACATACCTTCAAAGCACCATGGAGAGCATTCTAGCCTGCAGATGTACATCAGAGAATGAGCCCCATTTTCAAAAAGCTCATGTTTGTAACAAAAACACTGTTTCAGGGATAAGATAAATTTTAAAACTTTGTTATATTAAGCAAAGGCCAAGTGGCTACTTCTCATTGGGAGATAATTTCTACAGAGGAAGAAGGAGCAAAAATAAAAAGACTTGTATAAAAGAAAACATTGTAGGCAGTACCCAAAAAAGTGGACATGCTTATCAAAAAAAAAAAAAGTAGTTGACATTTTTACACTTACATGATACAACAAAACTACAATAAAAGTGTTTTTATATTTTTCATGTGCAAAATCACACCATGGATATACAATATAATTTTATTATATTAAATTCAATTTAAATAGATCCATCTTTACCAAGGAAACTTAAAATTAATAATTAATTAATTATACTAAAGGTTCACTTTATCACAGCCCTTGTGAAAATTTTAGTTTAATATGAGTATAATCACTTAAGATTGATATAAAATTTAAAATTTGATATGATCTATAGAAATCTTTTCATGGCCTCCCAAATAGATTTTTTTTTTCCTTCCTGAAAAGCAATGTACCAGGATGTCTCCTATCTTCTCTCAGAGTCCCAGGTGAGTCTCAAACACCAAGAAGATAGTAGGAATGAGAAGGTTATATGTGTATCTCAGATTGAAGAAGAGTATTATGATTATATTATGGCCTATGAAACTTGTCTATGTTCAAAAATAATTGCCTTATATAGTATTTGGGCACTTCTACTTTTCCATACATACATACATTTATATACTTATAACTTCACTGCCTAAATTTACTTACTTATTACTTATTTACTTATAAACTTACAAAATTACTTCCCCTAAGACAATCTAATTAATGAGGTTATTTTTACATGTCCTTAATATTTCACAATAATCTATATCTAACTGCTTCATGTGAACTATTTTGCTTAAATGTCACAACAGATACATGAGGTAGGAAAGGTAGAAAATGTATTCAACCAGATGTCGCTCTGCTCACTCTAAAGTACAATTAATATGACAGGGTCCAGGATCAGGTTTTGGAGCCCTCTGACTTTTATTTCCTCTGCTGTCTTAGGTAATGCCTTTCAGCCTTACCTACTGTGAGTGGTGATAGTCTGTAGAAATCTCATGAGGTTAAAGTGAAGGTCAATTAAAAAAATCCATGTAAATCACTTTAGCATGATTCATGACCAATAAAATGAAATCAACAAATATGATGATGACATTGAAAATGATGATGATGATAGTGATGCTGTTGCTACCACTGAAGGTGGTGATGCAGATGATGATGATGGTAACGATGAAAATGATGATGGCAATGATGTCATAGTTATAATAGCAATACAAATGTCCAAGAAACATGAAAAAGTGCTCAATATCACTAATCATCAGGGGAATGCAAACTAAAACCACAATGAGATGCTTAGCCCTGTCAAAATGGCATTATTGAAAAGTCAAAAAACAATAGATGCTGGCACAGATGTTTTGAAAAGGGAACACTTATACATGGTTGGTGGGAATGTAAATTAGTCCAACATCTATGGAAAACAGTATGGACATTTCTCAGAGAACTAAAAGCAAATCTACCATTTTACCCAGTAATCTCACTACTGGGGATCTACCCAAAGGAACATAAGTCATTTTATATAAAAGACATCTCCACCCATATTTTTATTGTAGCACAATTCACAATTGAAAAGATATGGAACAAACCTAAGTGTCCACTAATGGATGAGTGGAGAAAGAAAATGTGATGCACATACATACATGCACACATAATGGAATATTACTCAGCCATGAAAAAGAACTAAATGATGTCTTTTGCAGCAACTTGGTTGGGACTGGAAGCCTTTAGTCTAAGTGAAGTAACCTAGGAACAAAAAACTAAATACTGTATGTTCTCACTTATATGTTGGAGCTAAGCAATGGTATACATGTTCATACAGAATGACTCAATGGACACTAGAGATTAAGAAGGGGGAGGATGACAGGGGATACAGTATGAAAAATTACCTGTTGGGCACAGTGTACACTATTCAGGTGTTGGTGTATTAAAAGCCTAAACTTTTCCACTATGCAATTCAACTGTGTAACAGAAAACCACGTGTACCCCCCAAATCTATTTAAGTAAAAATATACAAAAAAATAGTTATACATGTGGTTCCAAAATTCTGCAGGCCAGTACCTGAATATGAGAAAGATTTTATAGAATCTCTTTGGGAATCACCTGTTATAGGTTGAGCAATCAGAACATGAGTGGCCTCAAAACAATTTTCTCAGAATACACCAAATTTAAGGAAGTAGCATTAATAACATTGTTTCCACTTTAGTTGTGATTTCTATGTGAAGTGAGATTTTTATCAACAACTATGTCAATAACTATGATCAAAATAAAGTGCTGGAAAAAGTCATTCAAATTATTCTCTGTGTTTATTTAGTATAAATTTCCAATTGAGAGAATTTACCCCCCCCCCCAAAAAAAAGCAATTGTATTCAATGACATATCTACAAAGGGAATTTGATACTCAATGATGTTCCATTAAAAGTATGCATATAAATAATTTTTTAATCTTTTTACATTTCTAAATAAAACTTGACAAACCTATGTTATCTATCTATTTAACTGGACCAATTTTTTTTGTTGTTGTTCCATTCATTCATGAAATCCAAATTTCTGGCAATGAAATTCACCACTCTATCAACTAACAAGCTTAACCTAATTTTATACTTAACTGGTATAATAATGTTCTTGCATTCTGGGGATATAGCCGTGCTTACATGCTAAGATATTATATTAAGTCATTAAATGTGAAATGTCCGATTTTTAATCAAAAGTGTAATTTATTATATCTCAAACAAGAAGCAGTACAATTTAGTCGAAGTGTGCACCTGAACAATCAAAACAGTTTTGTCATCTTAATGGTAGCTTGTTTATGCCAGCAGCAAAGAAGCCTTAAGAATAAGTGGCAATGAAATAAAGGCGTTTTCCACAGCTTATTGAGAATGGCATATTTTTCTTTTCTTTTTTTTTTTTAATTTTTTAAATCCACTTTATTGAGGTATGATTTACATGCAATACAATGTACCCATTTAAAAGATACATTGTTAAAAATGTAAAGATACATTAAAAAAAGTTTAAAGAGTCTTGGCAAATGGATACACCCATGTAATCATAACCTCAATCCAGATATGGAATATTTTTTATTTATTTATTTATTTATTATAGCTTATTATGGGGGTACAACCGTTCTGGTTAAACATATTGCCCATGCCCCTCCCAACACCCCGAGTCTGAGCTTCAAGAGTGTCCATTCCCCAGACAGTGCACATCGCACTCATCATGTAGGTATACACCCGTCCTCTCCCCCACCCCCACCCCCCCAATCA
>JAQIFY010006540.1:0-10224 GCA_028533085.1 Varecia variegata
TAGCTAATAAACTCCTTTGCCTATTACAGCCTCGCTGACTCTGTCATTCTGTTCCTGGGGCCGAGGGAATCCGGCTCTAACAATGTATCCCACACAGCAGTTGTATTTGCAATGGCAAACATTCCTTCAGACTCAATGGCAACAAACATTACTAGGAGTATATCTGCAACGAATGACATTTGTCCTTTACAAATAAATAACATTCAGGCCCAAATTGAATAATTCACAAAAAGAAATAAGAGCTAATTAATAATTAAGATCTAAAAGTCCAGCCTCACCAATAAGAGAAATGTATCATAAAACAAAGATTTCATTCTTTTACATCTGAAGTTAGCAAAAAAAAAAAATTTTAAGTACCTAAATGGGTGTAAAAATTGACATAATTTTATGGAAAGCAATATGGCAACTCAAAAATGTTCAAACCTTTTGACAAGTCAAATTCTAGAGCTCTATAAAGAAATGACCCAAAACAGATAAGTAACAAAAAGTAAAAGAAAAGACATTCTTTACATAATTTAAAATACTGAAAATCTGTAAAATACTTACATACAACAGAGTATCAAGAAAGAATTAGATGACAATTACAAAGAATGTAAACATGAAAATATGCATGTTGTAATGTTAAAGACAAAATGCAATATAATATAGTGCACATACATGATCAACTGTGTAGAAAACTGAAGAGAATGAGAAAATGTGAGCAAAATTATTAACACTGGTTACCTCTGGGTGTTTCGTGAAACTATGGGTGTTTTTGTCCCCATACTTGATGGTTATCCTCAGACAAAGTTACAACAAATATTTACCAAATATCTAGATTGAGGGAGCTATTCAAATTTAAACAATGGAAGAAAAAAATCACAAAATGGATGATAGATTTGACCACATGATTTCAAATCTCTACTAGCCAAAAATTTTTAAAAATTAAAAGGCAAACAATAACCTGGAGTAGGTATTCATAACATTACAAAAATTTTAGTAAAATAGTCTTTCTTTACAGAACACATTCAGATAATAATAAACACTAAACTAAAATTTCAACAGATAAATCAGTTTAAGGTATCATCACTGCATGAAAGAAAATAAAACTTATGAGAAACATACGGAGGAAAAAAGAATCCAAACTCACTAATAACCAAGAAATGAAAAAATAATACTAGTTTTTACCCATAAAAATAATTTTTTTAAGAAAAACAACATTCAGTGCTTGTGTGAGTAAAAATTGGTACAACCTTTTTAGGAAGAAACTTGACTATATTGAGTGTGAAAAATGTTCATAACCTTTGATGTAGTAATTCTACTACAATGAATGTAATCTAACCAAATAATAAAAGAAATACATATATTTTCAGTCTTTTATTACAAGAAAAAAGGCAATAACCTTTCTATTATTGTACATTTGGATCAACACACCAAAATATTAATAATGGTTAAAGACAAAAAAAAAAATCTCTAATGCAGTAAATGACTGGTTGGCTCAAGGTTAGATGAGATCGCAAATCAGGCAAAACAAGAAGGGTGTGTCCAGCCTGCTGCAGTCGGCCATTTTAGACCCTCTGCAGAACAAAAAGCACAGAAGACATGGGTAGTTAAGGATAGCCACCCCAGTAGGCACCAAATCAACAATTCTTTACTTTTTTGTCTCCTAGTTATGTAACCCTGTACTATGCATGGAGTCAGAAGCAGCAAACAACTCTCCTTTCTAAGTTTAGGTAAGTTACAAACAAAATTTGAAATCATAAAAGAAGAGTCCTTTAAATTTGCGCCCTCATTTTAGGGGATAAAGTATAATGCTTAAGAGCATAGGACTCTGGAGCCATACTACCTGGATAAAAATCCTGTCTCAGCCATTCAACTGGCTGTAAAGCCTTGGACAATTTAATCTGTGTCCCTCAAATTCCTCATTTGTAAAAACTGAATAATAGTACTGCTATTTGATAAGACTGTTGAGAGCACTAAATAAATTAAGGCATATGTTAAACCAGGCAGACCAGTCAGTACCTTGCACATAGTAAGTGGTATAGACGTTTAAGTGTAATTATTATTATTACAGATAAACAGGCCCAGAGAAGGAAAAGGTCCAGCATGAGATAGCTAGGATTATTGGAAAAGATGTGCTCCTCACTTTTGAATCCTGTGCCCTTTCTACTACATACATACATATATATATATGTATATATAAAAGCACTAAATTATTATTTTAGCGATTAACAACAAATCCTAACTGGCAGCCCTCAGAGAGCCATGACAGCACGGCTGCCTTAAAAAAAAAAAAAGAAAGAAAAGAAACTCCAATCTTCCTGCTAGAAAAAACCGTGCTGAAAGTTCTACATAAGAAAAAATAATTTAGAGGAAAGGGTGTTAAGTCCAGATCACTTTCATACCATCACTACTATTAAGTACTTTCAATCTCTTTACACGCCAGTGTTGAGTCGCAGACAGCCATTTGCCCAAACTCCAGGTTTAAAGCAAAGTGTATAAGCGTTTGGAAACACACCAAATCCTCACCCGTGTTCTACAAGGGGAGAAAATTAAGGGCTTTCGGGCAACATAACAGCAGATTCTCACATTGCTTTGCTACTCTGATGGGATGAACAGTGTATCCAGAGCGAAGTATAACGGCCCCAAATCGGCAAACCAGGCTGAGAGCCCTCCGAATGTGCACTGCCCAAATGTGGACAGTCTCCAACTGCTCCCATTTTACGCATTTCCTACACACAGCCAGCTGCTGCAACCTTTTGCAGAGTCATCATCGCCTCCGCATTTTTAAAGCCACTCATCGATAGGCCAGTGAGAGGCTAAGATTCTGGGTTAATTCCTAGTGGATTTGGCTACAGCCTAAGACAATTACAACTCAGGCTGATCCCTTCACCCAACTAACAAGGCAGATTTTTTTCTCTGCAGACCCTGCTAGCCCAAGATGGCCAAGCAAAGACAACTTACCTCCCCCCTCGCCATTTTGCAACCTTAATTACACGTACGCTGCGCGCCTCCCCTCCCCTCCCCGGCATTCTGTCTGAAATGAGCATGCGCGTGTCGCGCTCGCCCTCGCTCGCGCTCTCTCCTCTCTCTTCCGCCCCCCACAGTTCAACCCGTCACCAGGTTGTCTCAATTACGCATGCGCGCCTTCTCCCCCTCCCAACCGCTGTGGCCAACTCCTAGCAACGTTGCATTCTCAAATACGCATGCGTGCCTTTCGCTTTTCGACCTTCCACCTCCACTCCGCCCAAGCCTTGCGCGTGCGTGCCTCTCTCTCTCCGCCACCACTGGAGCCCCTACCCCTCAAGTCAGGTCTTCTCAATTACTGTATACTTGAGCGCCGCCACTTGGCTCCGCGTTTCCCTGTTTTCCCAAATACCATGCGTAACCGTGCTTGTCGTCTCCCATTCTCTCCCTTCCCTCTCCCATCTTCGTTTTTCATATATAGTATATATGCCTGATGGTGTCTGGACGTGTTTTCTCGCCACAGTTGTGCCCCAGTGCCCATGGAGAGCCATTAGCAACATTCTCAAATGCGGGTAGATACCATAAACTATGGAAGTTGAATTCGGGAAAGAGGGCCTTGCAGGTGATAAGGGCAGATCTAGATGGAATCTGCCTAGACCCCAGGGGAGGGGCTAGAGTACCCTTGGATTCACGTAATAAGACTCACCAATCTGAACAAAAGCAAAGAGAGCTTTTATAAATCATCGGATGAGCCTTATCCTAAAGCCTCCCCCTTTAAATATACCTGTTACAAATGAGGTATCCCAAATTTTGTAAACAGGAAACCTTATGGAAAATACTGATGCTCAGGTGCCTCAACCCGGGTTAGAGGAAAGGAGTCTGCATCCCTTTCGCAATGGGAAGTAAATGCTCGACATCGTTTTGGAGAACTGAGGCCCATCCTGGACCCCATTTTTTCCTCCCGTGAACCGGAAGAATGCACAAATTAAGGATCTCCCTGGCCCAAGTTCCCGCCGCCGCCCTCCATGTTACGTTCTTCCCCTACATCGTTCCTTTACCTCCTGGCTGAATCGAGTGTCGTAGCAGGAATTCTTAAAGCCAGCAGTCCCAAGACTGGGTGGAGAGAGCGGCGGGACAGAGAGAGAGAGAGAGAGAGAGAGAGAGAAAGAGCGCGCGCCTGAGTGGCAGCAGCAGGCTTTAGTGGCAGTGGACAGCAGGCACGGAAACTGGTGGCTCCAGCCGCGGCGCTGATGCCAGAAAAGGACATCCTCCTGGATCGCCGCAGTGTGCTTTCAGCGCATGCGCTGCGCACGCCCTCTCGCCCCTCCCGCCCCTCAGAGCCTAACCCTTAGCAGTCACCCGACCTCCTCTCACCCCTTCATCTGCTCAGGTCCCTAGCGCACCGAGCTTCTTCCACCTTACCCCTCCCCTTGGTCACACCGGCCTCCACCGTCATCCCTCCCTCAGCCCATCCTTTCGTCAGTCCCTCTCCCGTTCTTAGCCCACCATTCTGTTGCCAAGACTCCGTGTCGGCTATCTTTATTCCCCGTTACACTTAGTGGCCTACCTTCTGATTCTTTTTTTTGTTTTTGTTTTTTTTTTTTTGAGACAGAATCTCACTCTGTTGCCCAGGCTAGGGTGCCGTGACGTCAGCCTAGCTCACAGCAACCTCAAACTCCTGGGCTCAAGCGATCCTCCTGCCTCAGCCTCCCCAGTAGCTGGGACTACAGGCATGCGCCACCATGCCAGGCTAATTTTTTCTGTATATATTTTTAGTTGTCCAGATAATTTATTTCTATTTTTAGTAGAGATGGGGTCTCGCTCTTGCTCAGGCTGGTTTCGAACTCCTGAGCTCAAACGATCCACCCGCCTCGGCCTCCCAGAGCACTAGGATTACGGGCATGACCTATCCTCTGATTCTTGACCTTCTCTGCCTGTCTGCAACCCTACTGGGCTTCTTACTCTTTTCCTTCTGTGCCTGGTGTTGCAAATTGTAAAAAATACACCAAAAAAAAAAGTTATTTAAAAAACAAAGTATTATATCCACACAATCCTCTCTAAAGTGGCTCTCAGGCTGGGCCAACCAGCCACTGTTGGGCAAACAGACGCCTTATTGATGATGTCTCTCAGAGAAATCCCAGAGGCAAGGAACCAGAAGACCCCTCGCACAGAGCAAAAATGGCAAGGGTGTTCCATCCGTTTGAGGGGAAAAGGCAGTATGCCCTCAATATGGAAGACTCTTATCTTTCTCTTCAGAACCCTGGTATTCTCTGGACATTAAAAATACTGTTCAGTATTCTTCACTGCTAACTACAAGGCTTGTTCCTGTCTTGTGTAAAAACACAAATATTAATTTTGAAAGAAGTGGCATCATTTTTTCAAGAGGCTCTGAAATACATTCATCTTTGGATGTGACAGGGAGGGAACACAAAATAATATCTTGTGTTCTCTTTGTTATATTTCACTTTGATATCTGGTTCTTGCCTTGTCTTCTTAGAAAGCCAGTTTGGAAATGTCAAAAACTGAGACCCACAGATCCGTAAATTCTGAGACCCATAAATTTGTACATCATCATCCTCTAACTTGTTAGGAATGTTACATCAACATTATTCAGAGATGGCCGGGCGAGATGGCTCACGCCTGTAATCCTAGCACTCTGGGAGACCGAGGCGGGTGGATCGTTTGAGTTCAGGAGTTCGAGACCAGCCTCAGCAAGAGCAAGATCCCTGTCTCTACTAAAAAAATAGAAAGAAATTAGCTGGACAAGTTAAAATATATAGAAAAAAAATTAGCCGGGCATGGTGGCGCATGCCTGTAGTCCCAGCTACTTGGGAGGCTGAGTCAGGAGGATTGCCCGAGCCCAGGAGTTTGAGGTTGCTGTGAGCTAGGCTGAGGCCACGGCACTCTAGCCAGGGCAACAGAGTGAGACTCTGTCTCAAAAAAAAAAAAAATTACTCAGAGAAATAATGGAAGTCTGTATTTTAACATAATATCCAATAAAAGGTTAAAGGAGATAAATAGAAATGCGTGAAGTTTTAGTGGTACAAAGAACGTCTCTGCTAAATTAAAATTATCATTTATTATTACACAAAAATTAAAATATAAGAAAAGGAGGCCGGGCGCGGTGGCTCACGCCTGTAATCCTAGCACTTGGGAGGCCGAGGTGGGTGGATTGTTTGAGCTCAGGAGTTCGAGACCAGCCTGAGCAAGAGCGAGACCCCGTCTCTACTAAAAATAGAAAGAAATTATCTGGCCAACTAAAAAAATATATATAGAAAAAATTAGCTGGGCATGGTGGCACATGCCTGTAATCCCAGCTACTCGGGAGGCTGAGGCAGTAGGATCGCTTAAGCCCAGGAGTTTGAGGTTGCTGTGAGCTAGGCTGACGCCACGGCACTCACTCTAGCCCGGGCAACAAAGCGAGACTCTGTCTCAAAATAAATAAATAAATAAATATATAAGAAAAGGAAATTTTACCCAAAATTCTACACTATGCTTTTATCTGTTCTCTTTTTTGTTATAACAGTTTTACTGAGATATAATTTACATATCATACAATTCACCAACTTAAAGTGTACAGTGTAATGGATTTTAGTATATTCAGAGTTGTGCAACCATTACCACAATCAATTTTAGAATATTTTCATCACCCTAAAAAGAAACTTTATGCCCCTTAGCATTGTCTTAGTCCATTTTGTGCTGCTATAACAAAATACCACAGACTGAGTGATTTATAAAGAACAGAAATTTATTTCCTCACAGTTTTGAAGAATGGACACCTGGTTCTGAAATAACGGCATTAACCCATTCATGAGGGTGGTACCCTCACGACTCAAACAATTTCCATTAAGCCCCACCTCCCAACACCACCACACGGGGAATTAAGTTTTCAACCTATGAACTTTGGGAAACACATTCAAACCTCAGCAAGCATCTTTGTGTTCTTTTTTGCTTTTTGTTTAAATATGTAATGTTTTAACACCAAGATTTTAGAGATATAATATTGCAGTGTTTTCACTACTTTTCCATGTTCCTAATTATTTATCATCTTTATCATTTATTTTTATTTTTTTATTTTTATAAAATTATGGAACGCTTCACGAATTTGCTTGTCATCCTTGCACAGGGGCCATGCTAATCTTCTCTGTGTCATTCCAATTTTAGCATATGTGCTGCCGAAGCAAGCAGGATCTTTATCATTTTTAAAAATGGACATTTCTGGGGGGCATGGGCAATATACATAACCTGAACTTTTGTACCCCCATAATAAGCTGAAATAAAAAAAAAATAGTAATGGGATGGTGGGCCGGGCGCGGTGGCTCACGCCTGTAATCCTAGCACTCTGGGAGGCCGAGGCAGGTGGATCGTTTGAGCTCAGGAGTTCGAGAGCAGCCCAAGCAAGAGCGAGACCCCGTCTCTACTAAAAATAGAAAGAAATTATCTGGACAACTAAAAATATATAGAAAAAATTAGCCGGGCATGGTGGCGCATGCCTGTAGTCCCAGCTACTGGGGAGGCTGAGGCAGGAGGATTGCTTGAGCCCAGGAGTTTGAGGTTGCTGTGAGCTAGGCTGATGCCATGGCACTCTAGCCAGGGCAACAGAGTGAGACTCTGTCTCAAAAAAAAAAAAAATAGTAATGGGATGGGAAATGTGACCACTTATCTTTCCTGAAATTGCTTTTGCATATTCTTTCTAGGGCTTATTGTGGTGATGGAATAAGAAAAGCTTTTTGTTTACCTTGTTTGGAATGGGTGTGGCTTTACCTCATCCTGCATCTGAGTGGGCAACTTACTGCAAAGGGCATTCTGTTTGCTGGGAAAAGAATTCATGTGTGAATCATACCACTTAACATTTTCCTGCTAGCATTGCATTGCATTGCATTTCTTGATGGGATATAATCTTTTTTTGTTGTTGTTCTTTTCTGTTGTTGTTGTTATTCTTCTTCTTAAAACTAACTTTGTTTTTAAATAAATTTTGTTGTGCAAAAAAAAGTGGACATTTCATTTTTTAAAGTATAGTAAAATTGAAGTCAGCATATAATTCTTGCAGATGAAGTTACTTGCCCTTTCCACTTTTTCTTTTGAAAAATTTCCCTGGGCTGGGCACAATGTTTCACACCTGTGATTCAAGCACTTCAGGAGGCTGAGGAGGGAGGATCACTTGAGGCCAGGAATTTAAGTCTGGGGAACATAGCAAGTCCCTGTCCCTACAAAAAAATAAAAAAATTAGCTAGGCTTAGTGGCATGCACCTGTAGTCCTAGTTACTCAGGAGGCTGAGGCAGGAGGATAGCTTGAGCCCAAGGGTTTGAGGCTATAGTGAGTTATGATCCTGCCACTGCACTCCAGCCTGGGCAACAGAGCAAGATACTATCTCTAAAAAAAGAAGAAGGAAGGAAGAAGGAAGAAGAAGAAGAAGAAGAAGTTCTCTAATTTTCCGTGTTCCCATCAGAAGAGAGATTCAAGAAAGAGACACAGCTTGTAAATCTTGAGCCCTATAAAATGTTTGTCCTGGGCCTACCTATTTATCTGAAATTCCCAGTTCAAAGCAGTTTCTCAGGAGCAGTAAGGAGAAATTTGGGAACCTCTGCTGTATCCACCCATCTTAGACCAATATTCTGAGGCTCTGTTTTTCTCTTTCCCCCCCCCATCCTATATATTTCTTAGGAGACTGGCCTTCTTCTAGAGGATGTGATGGTTAATTTTATGTGCCAACTTGGCTGGGCCACAGTGCCCAGACATTTGGTCAAACATTATTCTGGTTGTTTCTGTGAGGGTGTATTTGGATGAGATTAATGTTTTTTCATTTTTTATTTGTATATATTCATGGGTTACAAGTGCAGTTTTGCTACATTGATATTTTGCATTGTGGTAAAGTCAGGGCCTTCAGTGCATCCAACTCTGGAGCAATGCACATTGCACCCACCAAGCAACCTCCCATCATCCACCCCCTTTCCACCCTCCTACCACTCCCAGTGTCCAATATCCATCATTGCACACTTTGCTTCCATGTGTATACATTATTCAGCTCTCACTTATAAGTGAGAACGTGGTATTTGTCTTTCTGTGTCTGAGTTGTTTCACTTAAAGATTAATATTTAAATCAGTGGACTTTGAATATAGCAAATTGCCCTTCATAATGTGTTTGTGCCTCATCAATCAGTTGAAGGCCTGACCTTCCCCAAGCAAGAAGGAATTTTGCCAGCAAAAGGCCTTTGAACTTGAACTTCATTATTGGCTCTTCCTTGGGTCCCCAGCCTGATGGCCTCCAGGCTTGCACTACAGCATGGGCTCTTTTCCTGGGTCTTCAGGGTGTTGGTCCACCCTGCAGATTTTGGACTTGCCAGCCTCCACAGTCATGTGAAGTAATTCCTTAAAATCTCTCTCTCTTTCTCTCTCTCTCTGCGCGTGCGCGCACACACACACACACACACACACACACACAGTGTTAGTTCTGTTTCTCTGGAGAACCCTGAGTAATACAGATTTCCTGAAACTTGTGAATACCCTCAACTGAGGTTGGGGCACAAGAAGGAGTGGTGGTGAAGAATACTCTCTCAGTGCCTAGAATTCAACTTTGCCTTGCCAAATAGTATATTGATTGAATCTGACATGGTACTGGTGGCCCTAACACCCTAAAAGCTAACATTACAAGGATGTAAAACCACTGAGGAAATAAGAAGTTCCCTTTGTCTTCTTAGAGTCCAGTAATTTTTCCATGATACTGCTACTCTACTCTGGCACAGGAGAACTGGTGTTTCTTTGTGACTTTGAAGAAGGAGGCATTGGGGAAAGAAGAGGCTGGCAAGATGGTACAGTAATAAATTCTTTTTTTTTTTTTTTGAGACAGAGTCTCGCTCTGTTGCCCAGGCTAGAGTGAGTGCCGTGGCGTCAGCCTAG
The DNA here is from genome assembly GCA_028533085.1 of Varecia variegata. Lineage (NCBI taxonomy): Eukaryota > Metazoa > Chordata > Mammalia > Primates > Lemuridae > Varecia > Varecia variegata. Next base: position 9,845 of record JAQIFY010006540.1, read on the forward strand.
CTCACAGCAACCTCACGCTCCTGGGCTTAAGCGATCCTCCTGCCTCAGCCTCCCGAGTAGCTGGGACTACAGGCATGCGCCACCATGCCCGGCTAATTTTTTCTATATATGTTTTAGTTGTCCAGATAATTTCTTTCTATTTTTAGTAGAGACAGGGTCTCGCTCTTGCTCAGGCTGGTCTCGAACTCCTGAGCTCAAACAATCCGCCCGCCTCGGCCTCCCAGAGTGCTAGGATTACAGGCGTGAGCCACCACGCCCGGCCTACAGTAATAAATTCATGTTAATAAAGGCCTTGGGCTAGGCGCGGTGGCTCACGCCTGTAATCCTAGCATTCTGGGAGGCCGAAGCAGGCAGATTGTTTTTTTTTTTTTTTTTTGAGA
>JAQIFY010006541.1:0-10223 GCA_028533085.1 Varecia variegata
TGTGTGTATCTCTGTGAGAGTGTCTGTGTGTCTGTTGTGTGCCCTGAGTGTGTGCATCTGAGTTGAGTTTCTGGAAAAGTTGTGTGCACCAACACAGAGGGCGCAGCCCCGTGTCCAAGGCATCCTCCCCGCCCCCTCCCCGTGACCATGGCAACAGGAAATAACAGCAGGGAAGGCCAGGAAGGGACTCATCACTCTGGTTTTCAAGGGGGGGGCTCCCTGCTGGGCAGGGCAGGTTGGAGTCCAGAGTGGGGGGGGAGGGGCCATCCCTGGGGTGGCAGATAGAAGGGAGGGCTGGCACTGGGTCATTGCCCGGATGGACACACTCACACAGGTATGCCTGTGGGTACACCTCTTGCACCCTGGGGCACCACCCTGCTGTGCAGGGTGCCCCACAGCCTCTGCACGGTACACGCCACAGGCAGGCGGCTGTCCCATCCTCAGCGAACAGCAAGGCGGTGTGTGCTGTGTGTGTGGCCTGGCCACGGAACCTGCAGCAACAGAGACCCCCCCACCTCCCTGAGACTGTCCCCGCCCCCAGCTCTCCACATCAACAGCATCTTTGCTGGGCCACTTCTCCCTCCCCCTCCGGGCCTGGTGCCTGGCACCTTGTCCCTACCTCTGCTCCTGTCCGCCCTGTGGTCTGGAGAGCAGCAGGATGAGAGAGAAGAGCCAGAGGGGGAGACAGGGTGCGCCCACCCCACCCGGAGACACAGACTCTGCCAGGGGCAGAAGTGCAGGCAGCTGGGCAGAGGGAGAGGCAGGTCCCCAGGGCCAGGGATGAGGGAAGTCAGGACCCGCCTTCCTGTTCCCCACCAGTCTGGCCCAGGCCAAGGAGTAGAGACTCCTAGAATTTAATTTATGGAGAGGGGTGGACTGGTGGCCCCGACTCCAGAAACCACACCGCGGAGCCCCTGTGCCAGGTAGGGCGGGCAGGCGGGCCCAGACCTGAGAGTGGGCTTCAAGGCTCACCAGGCTGTAAACTGGGGGTCCGAGGTTGCAGGGCTGGAGTGCATTCCTGCTGTGGAAGCCCCACCGCTGAGGGGTTTCAGAACTGGGGGGAAAGGCTCCAGGGGGACCCTGCAGAATGTCATCACAGACCCAGGACTTGCAGGGCCCCAGTGGGGCGGAACCGTGGCCTCATGGAAGGAGTCCTGGGGAGCAAGGTGGTGCCTGGAGAGAGGTGGGGGTGCAGGGTGTGTGTGGCCTTGGGCTGGACCTGAGGCCTCTGTGCCAAACACAAGTGCCTCAGTCACCCTGCACACCTGGAGCTCCCACCTTCACCCCCAGCTGGGACCTAGTCCAGGCAGTAGGTTGGGGCAGGGGTCTTGAGCTGGAGGACCCCATGGCTTCCCTTCCTCCTCTCTGTGCCAGGCCTCTTCAGGGAAGCTGAGGTCGGGGTCACAGGTGCAGTCGGGGCTGCATGCCCGCTGGGGATGGGGGCTGGGGGCTCCTGGGGCCACCCCCACGAGGAGGATGTCCAGCACCCGCCCCGGGGATGACAACTGGGCAGGCCCAGAGATGACGTTTTGTGTTTTTAGATGGGTGTGTCTAGGGGAGATGAGGACGCTGGTTACAGGGTAGCGAGGGCTGGGGCAGAGACAGGGAGGGAGGAGTGTCTGCACTGACAGGATCAGGGGCACAGGAGGGTGGGCAGGACTGGTGGCCCCGACTCCAGCAACCACACTGCGGAGCCCCTGTGCCAGGCAGGGCGGGCAGGCGGGCCCAGACCTGAGAGTGGGCTTCAAGGTTCACCAGGCTGGAAACTGGGGGTCCGAGGTTGCAGGGCTGGAGTGCACCCCTGCTGTGGAAGCCCCACCGCTGAGGGGTTTCAGAACTGGGGGGAAAGGCTCCAGGGGGACCCTGCAGAATGTCATCACAGACCCAGGACTTGCAGGGCCCCAGTGGGGCGGAACCGTGGCCTCATGGAAGGAGTCCTGGGGAGCGAGGCGGTGCGGAACTCCAGGCTGCCGCGCATGAAGGGGCGACCCCGCAGCCCTCCCGAATCTCCTGGCGGAGCGGGGTCGGACCGTCTCCGCCTGGCACCAGGAAGGCCCGGGGCCAGCCTCCGCCTCACCTGGGCGGCGGCGGACTCGGACGGCTCCCTGGACGCTCCCCCCCGAGATAAGGACCCCTCCCCGGGCCGGGCCGAGGCAGCTCGGAGATGGCCTGGGCGTGGCTGCACCGCGCCCTCGCCCTGGCCCCGGCCCCTCAGCCGATCGGTCCCCAAGCTTAGGTTCCCCTGGCTTGGAGGCTCCTCTTCCGAATTCCCCGGGGCCGTTCCCGCTGCGGTCCGATGGACTTTCCAGGGAGCGGCGGGGGTGGGGGGACGTCCCACGGGAGTGAGAGGGCTGGGGAGGGCGGGCCTCCTGGCCGCGCGCGGGCTGGAAGTCCGAAGTGGGGTTCCTCGGGAGGGGGTCTCCCAGACAAGTGTCCCCAACCCTCTATCTTGGGGAGGGGAGGGTCAAAGTGTGTGCGCATGCTAATTTGCATCTATTTGCATTTTAGAGGCGTCCCGACCTGCCCCGGGTTTCAGCAGATCTAGGGGCTCGGGCAGGTGCCCACGGGATGGGGCTGGGGATGCAGTGCCCCTTCCTGCTCCCGGGGAGCCCCTCGCCCCGGCCGGACCCCGCAGGCTTCAGAGCCCTGGGACAGGGGCGGGGCTTGAACTCGCCGCCGGAGCCAGGCCCCCTTAGAGAGTCCGGCGAATACTCTGCGCCCCCGTGGCCTGTGCTGTCCTCAGCCAGGCCTGGGCCCCGGGCCCCGCCTGAAGGCAGAGGTGGAGCAGATGACCTTTCTCGGCTGGATGGCCCGATCTGATGTCCCCAGGGTCCAAGTCCCGGATTCCAGGGCGGGGCGTGGGGGCGGGGTCCCAAAGGGGCGGGGTCCCGGGGTCCCTGAAAGACTCCGACCCGGCAGGACCCACCCAGTCTCGCGCCAACAGCCTCTTCCGCCCAGCCGCAGTCGCAGCCGCAGCCCCGGACCCGGCGCCGCCATGCCCAAGTGCCCCAAGTGCGACAAGGAGGTGTACTTCGGTGAGCGCGCCCACCTCCGGCCCACGCCCTGCCCGACGCCCCCGGGCGCACTGCGCGGCCCTCGCGGAAGCACGGCGAGGGGCGACGGGGCTGGGGCCGCTCAGGTGGACCCAGGGCGCTGGGGGACCCCAGGGCGCCGCGTGGAACAGAACTTCAGCCTTGCTCGCGAGTGCCGGGGTGTGAGAGGAGACCCCCTGCGTGGCGGCGTCCCGCTATCCTGCCAATTCTCCGTGTTCCGCTGTCTCGGTGCCCCGTTCAGGACTCCCCGTTTCTGGGTCCCGCTGTCTCTCGTGTCTCCCCTCGGGCGCGCCTTGGGCGGGGACCCCGCGGGGTAGGAAGGAACTCGGATCTGGGGCCGCCCCTCCCAACGCTAAGTAGAAACAGATGCGGAAACCGACGCCCGAGGCACGATTCGGGGCGCCCGCCTCCCGGCCCGCGCGCGCCCGGGGTTCCACCCATGGGAGGGAGGGAGGGAGGCAGGGGGAAGCACCCTTCCGTCCCGGGCGCCCGTAGGCTCCACCCCAGGCACCCGGGCAGAGGCCAGAAGGCTTAGCCCGGGCGGCCTGGCCCCAGCCCCCCTGACCCGCTCCCCCGACCTCTGGCCCCGGAGGCCCCACCCAGCCCTCAGGGCCAAGGCCCAGGGACTGCGCCTGGAAGTACCCCAAGGACCAGCGACCCCTGTCGTTTATTCGGCTGGGTTGGCCCGAAGGGCCTGGAGGTGCCCCCTCACCCCGTGGAGCACAGGGGCGGGATGAGAGCTTAGGGTGTGGCTGGAGGAGTGGGTATGCCAGCGGTGAGCGTGCCCTGTGTCCCCAGAGCAGTGTCTCATGGGGAGACTGTCTGTACCTCTGCAGCTGAGCGGGTGACCTCTCTGGGCAAGGACTGGCATCGGCCCTGCCTGAAGTGTGAGAAATGTGGGAAGACGCTCACCTCCGGGGGTCACGCTGAGGTGAGTGGGGGCCCGGGGAGTGTGGCAGGGGCACGGTGGTGGCCACACCCCTCACGCCTTTTCTCTCTGCAGCATGAAGGCAAGCCCTATTGCAACCACCCTTGCTACTCTGCCATGTTCGGGCCCAAAGGTATGCTCCCCAAGCCGTGACCCTCCTCCTCCCCACAGCCCCCCCCAAGCTGTTGACTGTTTTCTCTCTTTCTCTGCAGGCTTTGGGCGGGGTGGAGCTGAGAGCCACACTTTCAAGTAAACCCAGGTATAACCCCCCAGTCCTGCCCAGCCGATCTGCCCTCTGGGTGGGGACGGCCCCACCCACAGAGAGATCTGACTGCTCCTTGGCCAGGAGGGAGCAGGTGGATGCTGCACACTCACGTCTGTCTCTGTGCACAGGTTGTGGAGACCCCGTTCCCACCTGCTGGGCCACTGTTCAGGCAGATGCCAGGCCTCGCCCCAGACGCCCAGGGCCCCCTTGTGCCCATCGTACCTTCAATAAACTTACACTTGGAAGAGCCCTGTGTGTGTGTGTGTGTGTGTGTGTGTGTGTGTGTGGGGTGTGCACGTGTGCGTGCGTGTTTGCCAGTACCTGACGGGGCTGCAGTTCAGGGGCGGCGGTTGGTTCTGGCCCAGGCCCTGCCCAGGTGCCTGCTCTTCCTGCTTTGGCAGGCACTGCTGCCCACTGCCCTCCTGGAGGGCCTTTCTGGGTACCTCACAGGCCAGAGTCCCAACTGCAGGGCGAGAGCCCAGGCCACCCTGGACATCTGGCACCATCCCTAGTGCTCTGAGCCCACCTCTGCACCTCCCAGGCCCACAGAGATGCCCCTGAACCCTCCTGGTGGTTCTGGGATGGTATGAGGGGAGGTTCTGCAGGCCCGGACCAAAGGGTCAGCGGGACCTTTAGGCCTGGGAGTGGGTGTGGCTGGGGGGAGGGTGAATCAGCTGCAGCTCCTGCTGGTTCTGGTTCCGTTTCTGAGCAGAGCAGCTTTCAGGGGTTGTGGTGGGGAGTCTGAGTCTTCTCCCTTCCCACTTCCTGCCACACCACCCGGGGCGGTTCTGGTTTCTGCAGGCCTTGGTGGCTGCTCAGCCCCTGACCCAGAAGCCACCACCCCATGTCCTTGTTTGCCCCTCACCCTAGGCCTTCCTCCCCGACACTGGCCACCTCACAGGTGAAGGCCACCCCTCCCAGGACCCTACTGACCTCAAGAGCCCAGAGGGGCCCTCTCGGCCCTGCTTTAGGGCTTTGGTGGGGTGGTGCAGGCATGAGCTGGGCAGATTGTCAAGGGCGGCTTGCAGGGTGGGGTGTGTGTGTGATTGGGTGATTCCTGGAATTCCAAGAGGTGGGAGACAGGGATTTTCCTGATGGATGGGATGGGGTGGGGGAGGACAGAGCAGAGGATTCTGCAGTGAGACCTCAGTGGCCTGTGGGGCTGGGAGGACTGAGGGCTTTGAGACTCAGCGACACCTGGTCCACCTTGAGCCCCGGGAGGGGCAGCGCTGAGCTAGGCAGCAGAGGTGCCCCCCAGCCTTGTCCTCGTGGCCTGGCCCCGGAGTAGCTCACAGGCCAGGTTGGGCGCAGACCTGGCGCAGAGGCCTGCAGGAAGAGTGGAGGGCAGCTGGGCCTGGGGGGGTGGGGGACGCCACAGGCCAAAGGTACAGCAGCTGCAAAGGCCCTCAGAGGGGAAGGGCTCCCTGGGTTCAAGGAACCCCAGGGATTGGGAACCACCGTGGGCAGGGCGAGGAATGTGGTCTTTATCCTGAGGGCTGCAGGGCCTAGGAAGGTGTCCTGGCAGGGTGGCCAGAGAGGCCGCTGGGCTGCTTTGTGGAGAGGGGAAGCCCGTGGGGGTCCCAGCCCGCGCTGATAGGGGCCAGGAGTGCGCCAAGGAGGTGAGTGGGACTGGGCGGTGCCCCGAGACCAGCGGCCAGGGGAGGCCCGTGGGCTGGAGAGGTGGGGACTGCGCGGGGCGGGAACACGTCCCTCGCGGGCCGAGTCCTCCCGTCCCATCGCGGTGTCTCTCCCTCCTCCGCGTCCCCGCCCGCTCGTCCCTCCGTGACGTCTGCAGCGCGTGGGCTGGAACTCGCCGCGGCGAAGTCCGCTGCGGCTGCCCCGGTGGCGTCTAGGATCCCGGGCGTGCGCAGGCGCGGCCCCGCGTGGCCCCAGAGCCCCCAGTCCGCACTGAGTGCCTCGTGTCCGCCTGTCGCCTGCCGTCGCTGCGCTCCATGGAAGCGCGGCCGCGGGCGCTCTCCAACGCCGGCCCTCAGGGACCCGGACGGGGCCTAGGACGGGGCCCGCCCACCGCAGGCGCTCGGAGGCCGCAGCCCCGCGCGTTCGTCCGGAGCCGTCGGGGTGCGGCGGGGTGCGGGCGCCCCCTGGCGGCCCTTCCGGGGAGGCTACGCGGAGGGGCCAAGGTCGCCCGCTTGGGTGGGTGGGGCCTGGCGGCACCGCTCTCCGCGGCCAGGGAGCGCCCCCAGGCGCATGCGCCTCTGCAGTGCCTGCCCGACGGTTGCTAGGTTGCCAGCGGCGTGAGGCGCTGATTGGTGGGGTCTGGTCGAGGTGGGTGTCAGGTGTTGCGCGGACTGCGGGGAGCTGTCAACACCGATAGCCCCGCCTGGCGCCCGGAAGTGCCTCTGCACAGGACAGAGTAGACTGTACTCAAGCTCCAAGGGCATCACTCATTGGGCCGGGGCCATGCGGCGCCATGATTGGTTGCTGGGCTCGGCCGGCGCGGTGATTGGTCGCTGGGCCGGGTTCGCGCCGTGATTGGTCGCTGGGCCGGCCGGCGGCGGCGCGCGGTCCGAGGGAAGCTGGCGCCGGCTGGATGGGGAGGCGGCGGCGGCTGCTGGTGGACCCGGCGGCCGAGGCCGGGGCTGGGGCCCTACCCAAGGTCATCGCCGCACTGAGTCGGTCTCTGCCCGCCGGGCCGAGCCCCGAGATCTTCCGCCGCGCCAAGTTCGATCGTCCAGAGGCGGTGAGGCTCGCGCGGCGGGCGGCCGGCAGGGTGGGGCCCAGGGCGGACGCGGGGCTGGCGCGGCTGACCGTCCGCTTTTAATTTTCCGCAGGCCCCTGCGCTCTGGCAGCTCCTTTTCCGCTTGCTCTCGCCGCGGTCCGTCGACGGAGCTTCGGACTCGCTCAGCCTGGGTAAGCCCCGCTCCAGGCCGCCTCTAGCCCCGCCCCTCGGGCACTGGCGCCGCCCACTTATGTAAAGCCCCGCCCCTGTAAGTCCCGCTCTCCCTGGCAAGCCCTGCCCCTGATGGGCTCTGGCCCGCCCATGCCTGCAATGCCCTGCTCTGGCAAGCCCCGCCCCACGGTAAGCCCCGCCCCACAAGGCTCTGGCCCCGCCTGCCCTCCCTGGCAAGCCCCGCCCACCCAGGCAGCGCTGGCTCCGCCCCTCCTGTAAAAGCTCTACTACTGGTTAGGCCCTGGCCCCGCCCAGCCACATAAGCTCCCGCCCGGGCTGGCCCCTGGCCTCTACCTGGTTGGTCTGAGACCCAGAACCCCTCCATTGTCCCCTCTGAGCCAGGCCTCTGCTTGGGGGTCCCGGGAGGTTTCTGAAGGGGTCCAGGTGGTATCACCTCCAGGTGGGTGGCCCCCCTGACTGGTGGTCTTCTACCCCAGAGGCCCAGGCCTGCTTGGTGAAGTCAGCGCTGCGCTCCCAGGGCTATCCGAGGCTGGTGCTGGCACAACTGCCCGAGGATGGCTCCCGGGGCAGCCGGGAGCTGCTGCTGGCCCTGTCCTGGCTCCTGGCCCGAGGACCTCTGCTCGAGCGGCTGCTGGCCCAGGCCCACGTGCAGCTGGGTGATGAGATGCCTGTGTGTGAGGTGGGTGGGGGTGGGGGGGTGGTGCCCAGTCCCGGCTGGACGCCAGGGTGCCCCCATGGTCTCCAGTCCTGGGGCCAGAGTGAGGGCAGGCCTGGGCCAGCCCCCTCCGTGTCTCCTGCTCTGACCCTCAAGACAGTCCCGTGAGGGGGATCCCCGCGGCCCAGCTGAGGACGTGGAGGGTGCCTCCACTGCCCTCTGCCCCAGCCCCTCCAGGGCATGGGGGGTGTGGGAGCAGGGCCTGACCCTCAGCCCCTCCCCAGTGTGAGGCCCTGGCCAGCACTGGTCCCCCGGCACCCCACATGGAAGCAGAGGGCCCTGTGGACATCCGCTGTGTGCAGTGGCTGATGGGAAGGCTGCGGTTCCGGTGGCGATGCCTGACCGCCAGCCAGCAGGAGCAGTGCGCCCTCCTGAGTAAGGTAGGTCCAGCACGTGGCTTTCCATCCGGGCCCGTTACCCCGAGCCACAGGCTGCCAGCTGCCCTTCCCTGAAGCCTGTCTGCTGGGCCTGGCACGGGCTGGGTCCCAGGCTGTTGGCTGGATGTGAGCCTTCCCAGGCCTGGCTGGGGCTGGTGGGGCCTAGGTGCTGCCCTGGGTGGCCTGGGGCCCGTGCCGCGGCTCCTGTTGGTCCAGGTGGGGGCCCAGGGCAGGATGGAGTTGAACAGTGCTAGGGCAGGGAGCCAGTGGGTGGCAGCGTCTTGGCCCCACTGGCAGGGCAGGAGCTGGGTGTCAAAGAGCTCACAGGTTGGCCTTCTCGTTCCCTGAAGTAATGAGAGGCCCTGAGACCATATCACCAAGCAATGGGATGGGCTCTGTGGCATGGCGGAGCTGCTACCTTCTGGGCACCCCCTCCTCCCACCACATCCTGGGTGTGGGTGGAGTTGGGTGGTTGGCAGCTCCTCCAGGGGCTTCTGAAAGCCAGGAGGGGTCAGCTGTAGGGTCACAGGTGCCCAGTGGTGTGCTCAGTGTGAGGTCAGGGCTGCCAAGTGCTGGGTGGTGGCAGCAGCAGTGCAGGGCTCCTTGGTGCTGAGCCCCCCACCCCCCGGCCCTCTTGCAGAAGGTCTGTCACTCAGCCAGTCTTTCCTGGGGCCACTCATGCCATCTTGCCCAGCCTTGGCTCTAGCCACTCCCCTGTGCGGGCGTGCCCACCTGTGAACCTGCCTGTCACCTTCCAGCCTCACCTCTCTGTGGGGCCCTCCCTCTCCCCCTTGACTGAGAAAGTCACTGTGTCCCCACCATTGGCCTTGCTGGACCGCTGGACCTGTCCAGAGGCTGTTCCTCCTGCCACTTGGGCCGTTGAGGGCAGGACTGCACTTGGGGAGCTTGGCACTGGGCAGGCAGGGAGGGTGGGCAGGGGTGCCCACTCCAGTCATCTTGCCACCTGGGGGGTTGGGTGAACTGGGGAGGCCATGGTGAGGTAGCCTGGGCCCTTCCCTCCACAGGGAGCCCCCAGCCTTGGTGACAGCCTCCTGAGCCCCACCCTGCCCCGTGGCCGCTCCGAGCCCCATTTCCTTGTCTGTAATGCGGGCAAAGGCTGACCTCACCGGGCTGGGGGAGGTGCCTGTCCCCACTCAGCCTGGGGTCCGCACTGCCTGTTTCAGATCCACGTGTATACCCGTGGCTGCCATAGTGACCAGCGTCTGGGCCATCTGTCTGTTGCTGAAACGGAGATGCTCAGGGACCCAGAGGGTGGCCAGCAGGTGAGGGCCAGTGAGGTGCTGGGGTGGGCGCCATGCCTGGTGGGGAGGGGCCTGTCGGGGAGGACCTGGGGCAGTTGATGGCTTTGAGCTGTGGGTGTCTCTGGGTGTCTGCCAAGCTCACCGTTATTGCTGGGGGTTGGGGGTGTGACAGGTGTGTCCTCTGGGCTTCTCCTGGCCCCATGGACCGTCCACCCCTCCAGGATTCCAGACTGGCTGCTGTGTGTGCATGTCCTCTGTGGCTAGGCACGGACAGGGTCCCAGGGGCACAGGTCTCGGGGCCAGGCTGGCAGCCGGCTGAGGCGGGAACCACTGGAATTAGAGAACACCGATCTGGGTCTGAGCTGGTGGTGTTGGTGCCTGGAGCCCATGCAGGTGTTGCCCAGTGTGGTGGGGGGTCCCTGGGGTGGGGAGGGGCTGGCCCAGCACACAGCTCGTGCTGGGCGAAGGGCTGTGCACAGGGCTGGCTACAGGAGGGGACAACTGCCCCTCAGAGCCTGGGTCCACATGTGGCCCGTCTGGGGCTGCTGAGGCACTGACCGGCCCAGGGGCCTTCCCCAGGGACGCCTGCTTCCTCCCAGCTCTGCTGTCCCCCATGCTGTCTCTGCTGACCTGCCACCCCCATCCTGCTTTGCAGGGGCCTGCCATCTGTCATCACTGTCTCCTTCGTCTTGGCTGGCTTTGGCCCAGGGGACAGGGGCAGGGCTGGCTGTCACCTGCAGGCTGGGCTCTG
>JAQIFY010006542.1:0-10223 GCA_028533085.1 Varecia variegata
GACTACAGGCATGCGCCACCATGCCCGGCTAATTTTTTCTATATATATTTTTAGTTGGCCAGATCATTTCTTTCTATTTTTAGTAGAGACGGGGTCTCGCTCTTGCTCAGGCTGGTCTCGAACTCCTGACCTTGAGCGATCCACCCGCCTCGGCCTCCCAGAGTGCTAGGATTACAGGCGTGAGCCACCTCGCCCGGCCTCTCATTGTGGTTTTAATTTGCATTTTCCTGATGATTATCGTGTTGAGCATATTTTCATGTATTTTTTGGCCATCTGTATCTTCTTTTGAAAAATGTCTGTTCACATAGTTTGCCCAGTTTTTAAAATTTTTTTTTATTTCAGCATATTACAAGGGTACAAGTGTTTAGGTTATATATGTTGCCTTTGCCCCACCCGATTCAGAGCTTCAAGAGTGTCTATCCCCCAGACGGTGCCCACCATACCCGTTAGGTGTATATATACCCATCCCCTTCTCCCCCTGCCCGACAGCCGGTGAATGTTATTATATGTGCACTTAAGTGTTGGTCAGTTAATACCAATTTGATGGTGAGTACATGTGGTGCTTGTTTTACCATTCTCGTGATAATAGGGTTGCTTGATTTTTTTCTTGCTGAGTTGTTTGATTCTGGGTATTAGGCGTTTGTCAGATGCATAGTTTGCTAATATTTCCTCCCATTCTGTAGGTTGTCTATTACATAACTTTAAAGTCCAATTCCAGATAAGCCCAGGGTCACAAATCTTTTCTGCTTTCCTTCTGACAGAAACCCTGAACCTGATCCTCGTGGGGAAGTGTGGGACTGGAAAGAGTGCGACCGGGAACACCATCCTGGGGAGTGTCGTCTTCCCCTCTCAGCTCCGAGCCCAGCCGGTCACCAAGGTGTGCCAGAGTGGCAGGAAGACGTGGGATGGGCAGGACGTGGTGGTGGTGGATACTCCTTTCTTCAACCAGATGCCTGGTGCTGAGAAAGATCCATCCTGGTTAGGGGAGGAGACTGAACGCTGTGACTCCTGCTGTGAACAAGGGACCAGGGTTTTTGTTCTGGTGTTCCAGCTGGGGCGATTCACCGAAGAGGACAAAGCCATGGTGGAGGAACTGGAGTCCACCTTCGGAAAGGATGTGATGCGTTATGCCATCGTGCTGTTCACCCGGACAGAGGACCTTGGGCAGGGGACGCTTGAAGATTACGTCGAGAACACAAAAAACAAAGCCCTTAAGAACATAATTACAAGGTGTGAGAAGCGATATTGTGGTTTTAGTAACAAAAAAACTGGCCAAGCTGGGGAAGCCCAGGTGAAAGCTCTTTTGACACTGGCCAACGAGCTGAGAAGGAAGCGTAAAGGTGATGGAAATGGCTATGCACGGGAGAATGTCATAAAAATCAAACATGCTCAGGAAAAGTGCAATATGAAAAAAATCCTAAAGCACTTAAAAGGTTAATGTAAGTAGCTGAAAAGCCTGGGGTCTCTTTAAGTTAGGGACACCCTCAGGTTGGAGAGGGGGGCATGGCAGGACTCATGGATGGGAAGGGGGTCCACGGCTTTGAGGGCTTGGGAGGTGAATGTATCCCACCTTGTGATGCTTCAGCTGTTTGTAGGTAAATTGTGAGGCTGGGGAAAATACAGCGGACTGTAAAGGAAAAGGAGTCCGGGACTAGACAGTCTGGGGTTGGCGGGCACTAACCTTCCAGCTTCATCCTGTCTTTCCACCCCACCTTCATTGGCACGTGGCTTCCACACTCAAGTTTGCTGCTTGGTTCCGAGACGGTGGTGTCCTACCCATGGCTGAGAAGAAATTAATAATACTGAGAGCTGCCTGGGGTGGGCGATATGTGAGACGGAAAATAGGGAATCTTCTTCAGGGTAGGTATAGGGTCAGATGTTTTCAATCACTTTATATGATTTGATGTTATTCGCTTATTTTCTCCCTTACAATATCAGGTTACCTTCAAGATTAACCCATTTATAAAAGCATGGACTGTCATTATTAATGTTTTTGGACTTCACATAACCCTTTACATGATGACATCTAGAAAACGTGTATGTAAATATATTCAGTTGAATGAAATAATAAACATGAATTAGATTACAAATTCATGTTCTCCTTTCGATCTCTATTTTTCGGATTTAGAGAAAGAGTCTGCCTTCATGAAGAGGCAATTGAGATGTTTTTTACATACTTTTTGATTCAGGTGAGGTTTTTGCAACTTTGGTGCCTCAGAGCCTTTAGATTGGTGACAGCCACTTGGTGACAGGTCTGTGCCAGCTCAGGTGTCTTCCACGCTGGACATTTACTACAGCAAGAACAAATAAATGTAACCAATGTTGGAACCAGCAACATGGGAGGAATAAGGTCTGGAAGACGCATTCCATGTGTCTTCCCTGAGGGATCCCAGTTGCCACCCACAGCTGAGCAGGTGACACTGGGAGCTGCACATGGTGGGGTATGCATGGGTTAAGCAATGTGGCATCGGCTCCCAGGGAGGAGCTAACACACACCATTGTTTTCCTTTAGGTCCACTCCTGAGCGGGATGACAATACTGCTGTGTCAGTTCCTCTGAGAAGGACATGCTGAGAAAGAGTTAGCAGTGCAAGAGGTTTATTGGGGGTAATGCCAGTGAAAGACAAAAGAGGGAGGAAGCAGAACTGGGCAGGGAAACCCTTCATACTGTGGCAGAGAAAGGAAAAGGAAAGCAGGGAGGAGCTGAGCTGGACAGGGAGAGAGAGCCTCAGATCTGACAAAGCCTGGGCCAGCTCAGGAGGGAGTTCTGGGGTAAAGATGGGCCATTGGCCAAGCGTTGCATTGGGCAGACACTGCTGTGCTCAGCTGCAGGCAAGGAAGACCCTGGGAGCAGCATGGTTCCCAGAAGGTGAGGTGCGCCCCGACAGTGCCGCAGCTGGAGGCTGCCAGCTAGCTGCACTCCTTGGAGCCAAATGGCAAGTTTCTTTTTCAAGGGAGAGCCTTCAAGAGCGGTGCTCCTCCATGCCTGCCACAACTGGCTGGCATGCTCCATGCCTCACTGAGGACCCCGCTCCAAGCTGGAAGTCCAGAACTGATATTCCACGGTCTCAGGCATATGTGTCTTAACAAGGCCACTGGCATCCTGGCCGCCTGCAGTGTGGTGTTATTGATGTAATGTGGTGGTTCTCAACTGGAAATAATATTGCCCTGCAATTCTGTTTTTATTTTTTAAATTCTTTATTTCAGCATATTACGGGGGTACAGTGTTTAGGTGACATACATTGCCTTAGCCTCACCCGAGTCAGAGCTTCAAGCGTGTCCATCCCCTAGACGGTGCCCACTGCACCTATTAGGTGTGAATATACCCACCCCCTCCTCCCCCCACACCTGCCCGACACCCGATGAATGTTATGCGCTCACCATCAAATTGCTATTGACTGATCAACACTTATGTGCACATATAGTAGTGACATTCATCAGGTGCCCTGCAATTCTTGGAGACATTTTTTGTTTGTCACAACAGGGAGTAGGTTCTACGGGCACGTAGTAGGTAGAGGCCAGGGATGCTACTGAACATCCTAAAATGCTCAGGGCAGTCCCACACCGCAAACAATGATCTGGCCCAAAATGTCAACAGTCCTGAGACTGAGAGAGCCTGATGCAATGGGTAATGTGACGTACGGCTGGACGTCCAGGTGGTCCAGATCTCTGCGTTAGAGAGTGGGGGAGATCACTTCTAAGGAAGTGATTATTCCCTATTCACCGTGTCTCTGTTTAAGGCACTAAGCTTGTGACTGTTTTTCACGTTGTGTCACTCTGCACACCAAAGCCTCACTCCTTCCTCACTGCAATCCTTTTCACATTTCTCTCTTCCTGCATTGAGAAAGATGTACCAAAAAAATGTGGCATTTGTGATAAAGTTAGCTTAAAGAGTAAAAAAATAAAAAAGGTTCATGATTATAAGAAGACAGAAGATCCCATAAAAACTGGCTAATTTCCTGAAACGGTGGAGGCTGAGTTGCTGGCACGACCGTGGAACCTGCAAGCAAGTTGGCTTCCCTGGGAGAGTGCCCAGGCCACTTGACGACGAGCCCTTCTCCTCCTGCCTCAAATGGAACATCCACCTTTTCAGCAAAGCTCCTCCCCTTTCTATCCCAGCGTTACATGTGATTGTTCCATGGACCTGTTGGTCCAGGCTCTCCCACGGGGACACTATCACCCTCCCTAACACCTGAAGGCATCAGCGTGCCTCATTTCCCATTTTCCCATGAGAGGCAACTTGATGTTAATGAGAAACCCCTGTGGCCTTATGCTCACATGTCTCTGTTTCCGACAGTTGACACAGGATGTACTCAACAGAGTGTTCAGTGTAAAATCTAGCTGTGAACAGAAAGATACATTTCCATTCCCAGCCACAAACATTTCCTTTTTATTGCTTTTCACTTAACACTGTCCTCACATAGGTTAGTGGGTGGTAGTGTAGCAGGCTAGATTGCCTGACCCACACATTATAGGGCAGCGTGTAGGATAGATGAAGAGGGGTCAAGCCTGGGCCAAGCTGCTAAGCCCTCAAGAGCCTCAGGAAACATAATTTGTCTTTCGTAAGTCTACAGTAACCTGAAGTTTAAAATGAGATCACATTGACAATAATTATGAATGTGTTCCCAGCTTGCACCCCACCTGCTGCTGCAGCACTCCAGCCTCACAGCAAGTTCTGTTTTCCCCAGATATATTAATATTTCTGAGTTTTCCCAGAGGACCAGCGATATTACCTACTGACAATATCTGTCATGAGTCACGTGGCATCTGCCACGCTTTTACTCTTCCTGATCAAAATCCTTCTCTGCTGGGTACTGCTTACTAGGCGCTATTAATTACAAAGCGTGACTCTCAATCCTATTGGCCACCATGTCTTTAGGTTGTCACTATTTCCAGGTCTACTGGGTACTGGAGCACCCTCCAAACACCTTTGGTATTTCTTCTGATTATTCCTGTTTTCACTGGGCAGGGAGGTTCTCACCGGCACCCCTACTGGTTCCACTGGCTGCTCACGCCTTCCGTCGTGGGTTTCCTGGGAATGGTGCCATCATCTGTCAAGCTGCCCACACTGTGCACCTTGACTTTTCTTTGCAATAAATAACAAAAAAGTGTGTCTCATACTGGCTTCATATCTCCCCGGAGCATCCACTTTCCCCCTTTTCTCCACTCCAGTTACGGTCACCATCATTTCTGGTCTGGACTGTGGCAACTGTTTCTTAGGACTGAACTTGTTTCAAGGCTTGCTCCTCTCTACCCTTCACGCTGCAGCCATGATGCTATTTATAAGGCTCACGTACAATTGTGAGGTGATGTCAGCAGGAGAGGCAGAGTAATGCTCTCCAAAAATCCTCATCTCCACAAAAACCACACAGTCAAAACTAGTCAGAATCAAATTTTTTTCAGAACTCTGGATATTAACCAAGGGCTTGAAACTCTACTGGGAGTGTTAATTGAAGAAAAATAGTAAAAACAGTGAGTTTTCTGGTGTTCCAACTCACCTCATTCCCATCACCCCCAACTCTGTGGTTTCCCTTGAAAACCAGTAAACTAATTACTGTGACAAC
Source organism: Varecia variegata (assembly GCA_028533085.1). Classification (NCBI taxonomy): domain Eukaryota; kingdom Metazoa; phylum Chordata; class Mammalia; order Primates; family Lemuridae; genus Varecia; species Varecia variegata. The sequence goes on from JAQIFY010006542.1 coordinate 5,564, forward strand.
TGGCAGCCACTGAGGGGGTCGAATGGAGTTGGAGCTTCTTAAAAGCCCCATTCCTAGAAAAATGTCATTATTTGACCAGTCTGGTGGTTCCCTGGAAGACCCACTAGCACGGTTTGTCTTTATTTGACCTGACTTGGAGCTTGCCCAGTGCTAACAGTCTCTTTCTATGGGTGTGTTTTGAAAATAATTATTTAACATTATGATTGCATGAGGCCAGTGAATAAGAATTAGGAGAAATAACAGGATAAACAAAAAGCTTAAAAGGAAAAGCTGTGGAATGAGATAACATTGGGAACTTTGAAAAGCTTTGAAGTATTCTGGAACTCTAGAAGGGCACTCAAATGCACAGGGCTATGTCCATGCAGGAACGTGCAAATACTCAGGACAGACCTGAGAGGACCCTAACTTCTTTCACTTCTGGCTGACCTAGAGACCCTGCACAAGCAGGAAATGAAGATGAAGGCCGAGTTGTAAACAACCCAGCTGAGTATTGAAGGCACTGTCCAAGAAGCACACACAGCCCCTTGGCCAAGATTGAGGGATTTACAGATTCCAGAAATTTAAGGAACTCTTTGTCAATCACCAGTTGACCACTAAACTACCTGAGCTGAGAAGTCATTGGCCACACATGACAAAGAATACAGACTTTACAAAATTAGTTTAGAAAAGTCACTAAACAAAACAAAACAACAGCAATCACAGCAACAGAAACCAAAAGCATATGATTTCCAGTATTTGACCTGACTTGGAGCTTGCCCAGTGCTAACAGTCTCTTTCTATGGGTGTGTTTTGTTTTTCTATTTTTTTTTTATTTATTTATTTTTTTTTTTGTTTTCTTTTCTTTCCCCTGGAAAATAGCAACAAGTGTTTTGAAAATAATTATTTAACATCATGATTGCATGAGGCCAGTGAATAACAATTGGGAGAAATAACAGGATGTCCAGTTTCTAACAAAAAATTATTAAACACACAAAGAAACAAGAAAGTTTGACTGACATACAGGAAAAAAACCCCAACTATCAATACAAACTGTTCCTGAGGAAGCCCAGTCGTTGTTGGACTTACTAGAAAAAGTCTTTAAATCTGCCGTTCAAAATGTGTTCAAAGAAATAGAGGAATCCATGTCTAAAGAACTAAAGGGAAGTATGAGAACAATGTCTCACAAAGTAGAGAATACCAATAAAGAGATATAAATTATATAAAAAATACTAAATAAGGTAGCAGGACAAGTTCTGGTGTTCATTGCACAGTAGGGCAACTATGGTTAACAGTAGGGTATTGTGTATTACAAAATAGCCAGAGGAGAGGCCTTTGAATGTTCTTACCACAAAGAAATGATAAATGCATGAGGTGATGAATATGGTAACTATCCTAATTTGATCTTATGCAACATATGCATGTGTCAAAGTATCAAATTGTACCCCATAAATATGTACAATTACAATGGGTTGATTAAAAAATAAAAAAAGTACTAACTAGAAATTCTGGGGTTGAAAAAATTATAATAAATAAAAGGAAAATTTACTATAAGGCTCAAAAGGAGATTTGAACAAGCAGAAAAATAAATCGGAGACCTTGACGATGATGGGTCAATTGAGATTATATAGTCTGAAGAACAGAAGGAAAAAAAGGATGATGAAAAATAAACAGAGCATCAGACCTATGGCATATCAACATGCTGACATATATGTAAAGGGAATCCCAGCAGAAGAGAAGACAAAGAAAGAGGCAGGAAGAATATCTGAAGAAATAATGACTACATATTTCTCAAATTTGATGATAAACATTAATCTTCACATGTAAGAAACTCAATGAGCTTTAAGTAGGATAAATTCAAAGAGACCCACAACTGGACACATTATAATCAAACTATCAAAGGACAAAGACAAAGACAGAATCTTGAAAACAGCAATAGAGAAGTGACTTACCATGTACAAGAGAACTTGAACAAGAATAATGGCTGTTTTCTCATTAGAAACCATAGAAGCCAGAAGTCAACAGGTTGATATACTTATTAAAGTGCTAAGAAAAAAAGCTGGTCAGTCGCAAATCCTTTATTTGGAAAAATTATTTTTCAAAAATGAAGGAGAAATTAAGACATTCCCAGATAAACAAAAACTGAAATAATTCACTGCTGACAGATCTACCTTACAAGAATCACTAAAGGGAATATTTCAGGCTGAAACGAAAGGAGACTAAAAGTTACTCATATTTACATGAAGAAATTAAGAATACCTATAAAGGTCACTACATAGATAAATATAAAAGACAGTATAAATGCAGCTTTTATGTGTAGTTTTTTTCACCCATCTGATTTAAAAGATAATTGTATAAAGCAATAATTACGAATTTGGGTTGATGGGTAGTATACAATCCACAAAGATATAACTTGTCTGGCAACAACAGCACAAAGGAGGGGGGAGAGAACAGAGCTATATAAGAGCAAGGTTTCATATACTATTTAAATTGAGTTGGATTAATCTGAACTAGGTTGTTATAAATTAAGATGTAAATTATAATCCCCAGGACAACCACTTAGAGGATGTAAGAAGATAATATTTAAAATATAGTAAAAGAAATAAGGGTATTAAAATAGTATACTAGAACGTAACTGTTTAATGCACAAGAAGGACATAATGGAGGAATAAAGAAACAAAAAAAGACATAAGACATATAGAAAACAAATAGTAAATGGTAAATGTAAATCCTGTTATAAATAATTGTATTAAATATAAATGGATTAAGCAGTCCAATCAAAAGAGATTGGCAGAAAGGATTAAAAAACAAACATGATCCAACTCTATGCTGCCTACAGGAGACACACTTTAGATTCAAAGATACAAAAAGGTAAAGGATGAAAAAAGATACAACATGAAAACCATAACCAAGAGAGCTGGAGTGGCTATACTAATACCAGACAAAGTATTAATAGAATTAATACAAAAATTGTTACTAGTCACAAATAACAGCATTTTACAATAAAAGGGTCAACCCATCAAGAAGATAGAGCAATTATAAACATGTTTGCACCTAACAACTGAATGCGAAAATATGTGAAGCAAAAATTGACAAAACTGAAGGGAGAAATAGTTCAATTATACTTGGAGACACCATTACTCCACTTTCAATAAGGGTCAGAACAACTAGACAGAAGACCAGCAAGAAAACAGAAGACTTGAAGAACACTATAAAGCCTAGAGCTAATAGACATGTACAGGACACTCTATACAACAATAGCAGAATGCACATTCTTGTCAAGGGTTCATGGACTATTATCCAGGATAGACCATGAGCTGGGTCATAAATTAAGTCTCAATGAGTTGAAAAGGATTAAAATAATGTAAAGTATGATCTTCAACTGCAATGGGGTGAAATTAGAAGTCGAAATCAGAAGGAAATTTGGGAAATTCACAAATATGTGAAAATTAAATAACACACTGCCAAATCACCAGTGGACCAAAGAAGAAATCACAATGTGATTAGAAAAATTTTTGAGATGAAGGAAAATGAAAACAGAAAGTACTAAAACTTATGGGATGCAGATAATGCAAAGCTTAGAGGAAATTATAAAGCTGTAAATATGCCTATATTAACAAAGAAGAAAGAACTCAAATCAATATCATAACCTTCTGTCTTAAGTGACTGTAAAAAGAAGAGCCACTAAACATAAAGCAAGTGGCAGAAAGGAAATGGTAAAGATTAGAATGGAAATAAATGAAACAGAGACTAGAAAAGAAATAAAGATAAGAACAAAACTAAAAGTTTGTCCTTTGAAAAGAACAATAGAATGGATAAATATTTAGCTAGTTTGACCAGGACATAGGGAGAGTACTTCACAATTGATTCTATGAGGTCAGTATTATCCAGGCAAAGACATTACAAGAAAACCACAGACAAGTATCCTTCACGTCTTTAGGCATAAAAGTCCTCAACAAATAGCAGTGCATCAAATGCAGCCACTTATAAAAGGAAGCCTGTGCCATACACAAGTTATATATATCTGGGGTTCATCCCAGAATGCAAGATTGGTTCAATATACAAATATTAGTCAGTGTATTGCACCATATTAATAGAATGAAGGACAAAAGTCACATGACCATCTCAATAGGTGCAAAAAACCATCTGACAAAATCCAACACCAGGTTATGCCTAAAAACTTGATAAGTTAGGAATAAATAGAATCAAGATGTCCTTCAGCTTTACCCTTTTACGCCTTTCCATTGACGTCGTAAATCCAGACTCCTTGGTAGTTAAACGACATCTCCGCTCTTAGCATCACCACTCTTGCCCGAGCGGTCACGCTGGGGCCCTGCGGTCTGCCGGCCTCGCACCCGACGACCCTCCCGCCTCCCCAGACACACACACACATGCTTGGGGTGGCGACTCCAACTCATCATCCAGGTGTAAGAATTAATCTTCGATCTCCTGTTCTGAAGCAAAGTTTTCTGACCCACTCGAGGCTGACTTCAGTACCCCTGCTAGTTGATTCTGTCACGCTCTATGCCCAGAGCAAGTGTGTATCACTGCTTGCTACCTCCCCGGGGATACTGTCAAATCCTTGAAGACAAAAGACTCTTAGTTAAATCATATCCCAATATCTTTTTTTTTTTTTTTGAGACAGAGTCTCACTCTGTTGCCCGGGCTAGAGTGAGTGCCGTGG
>JAQIFY010006543.1:0-10222 GCA_028533085.1 Varecia variegata
CTTAATGTCTTTTATGTTTCTGAATCATTTGACAAATCCCCAAGAGGTCTTGGTGAACCCGTGACGTGCCCATTTTCTCAGCTTTCCCGTCTATTCAATGGAACGAGTGATTCCTGGTCCCTCACTGAGTCAGGAAGCCGCGGGAGCATCCGTTAGGTGGCCACGAACAGCCTCCTGATCCCTCCTCCCAGGGAGACCAGTACCCTCTTCCTTTGCGCCCAGAGAATCCTTTAATTCGTTTATATGTTCCTGTCATCCTTCTCCTACAGCCCTTATCACCTACTAACATAATCTATATTTCATCGAGTTGTTTTTCTTATTGAATCTCTCCCTGCTAAAAATAGAACCCCCTGGAGGGCAAGAAGTTTGTCCATGTTGCTCACCGATGTGTCTCAGGGCCTTAGACTAGCGCCGGTGCACAATAGACCCACAATACATATCGGTTGACCTATTTTATTAATATTATTATCTTTGTATGTTTCTGTCTCCTCAACAAGAACAAAAGATTGGAAAAGCTGAGGTCTCCATCTTCTTCCTCATTGTACCACTTGGTTCTAAGTGTTGTCTGACATGCAGAAGGCATCCGATAAAAATGTGTTGAATAATAACAATAATAATCTCTACCTTCATGGAGCTTTAACTATGTGCCAGACCTTAGTCTAACCACTGTGTGTAGTAGATCATATAGTCCTCACAATAGTATTCTATGGGAGGTAGCATTAATATGCCCATTTTACAGAGGAATTAATGGAGGCTCAGAGAGGTGAAGTATCCCACTCACGGCCACAGAGAAGGTCCTAAGTATAGGGTCTGGATGAATCACTATGCTATCACTATGCCACCACCTCAGTAAGCTTTCATTCCCACTCTTTAAACACATTCTATGAAATGAGATAAATAAAATAGAAAATCAACATTCATCTCTTTGGTGGACTATCTGGAGATTTGTTTGCAAATTTGTCATTGTCCTAGTTCTCCATTCTGGTCCAAGAGGATTTTTCTCTAGTCGGTCATCTAATATAGCTGGCTATGCTGCAGGTTCCCTTGCCAGGGCTGTGGTGACACTGTGACGTCCAGACTAGGAACTGGAGGCCCTCGATGCCATAAATCAGACTCTAGGTCAGCAGCTTCTTTGAGATGTGTTGGAAAAAAAATAAAGTCCTGAGAGGAGGTCTCAGAATTACAGAAAAGACATGGGTGGAACAATCTTCACAGAGGAAAGAGAAACTGGATCCTATTCATAACTCTCCAGTAGACGCCCTCAAGACTAAGGCCACATTTGGAGACAGGTGCTCAATTCCGTGTCTCATGTACTTCCCTCAAAGCAGGTACCAGAGAGAAGAGACTCAATCTTCATTAAGCCCCTACAGTGTGCCCTTCCTGGGGTGAGATCAGCGATCATTTTATATCATTCAGTCTGGTGACTTCTAGCCCTGCCTTTCAGATGACACATCAGATGAATGTGATATGGGGCTGGAGTTAAGAATCACTGGTTTAATCTTTGCAACAATTCCCCAATATTGACACTATTCTCATCTCCCTTTTAGAGGTGACGGTCCTAGGGCTCAGAGTGGCTAAGGAGCTAAGCCAAGGACACCCAGCTAGCACGTGGCAGAGCAGGGATTCATGCTCAGGGTGTCTGACTCCAAATTTGGTACTCTGTCTACTGCCAAGGAGGCCAGGGTGAGCTGGCCCTGTGGACACCTGCAAACCCATGCCTGGTGGCCCTCGGTCACGTAGATGTGGTAATGATCAATGCCACCATGGTCCAAGTGGCCTCTATTCAAACATTCCTCCCAGAGGAATGAGCTTTGGGGACTCTACTTTGCACGCTCATATTGGACTCCTAAAAATTGAAATAATGGTGGGGGGGCCTGGATCAAGAGTGGGCTATGAACCCAATATCTGGAACTTACCCTCATCTTTTTTCTAATCCAAGGGCCTGCTGGGACCTCTCCCAATGTCCTCTGGAACCGTGTTTCCAGGGAAAAAGGAAACATGCACATTCCTACCAAGGGTCTTAGGATCCCAAGGGAGAAAGGGGCCACTTAGCCTTCCTGTCTCGTTATTGCTTTAATTAGCTGTTTGGTGACCTGACAGTCTCTTCCATACGCATCCAGTGTCGGCCTGTGAAATACAGGGGGGTGTCAGCCTGTCGAACAAGGGTCAGCCAGACCGTCAATACCATCGTCCATCAGGCTGACCCGGGCTGGGTGTCAGCCTGCAATGATTAAGCCATCTGTCCCCTCCCCCTGGCCAAAGTGTTGGTGGCGTGTGGAGCATGGCTGGCGGCTGGAGGCGAGGTGACAGTGTCGAGGCCATTGGGCGGCAGACTTCAAACCAGAGGCCCCGGGCAGCAAACAGCAGGGAGAAAGCACAGTCCAAGTCAAACAAACTACAGCAAAGCCAAAGGGAGGTGGCAAGTCAACAGGTCGGGGCAAGAGGAGGGTCTCTGGGAGACCCAGGGGGTGGTGAGGCTTAGGGTCAACTGGGTCTGCACCGTTGGCTTCTGGGAGCACAGAAAATTTTCCTAAGTCATTACAGTGGCATGTAGCATGCACAGAGAAACAAAAACTTTAAGGTTTGAGACAACTAAAACATTAGTGTACACTAATAATGTGGCATGGCTAACAAGTACATCAAAGTGATCTGTGGATGCATTGATGAAGGTATACTGACTGCAATAAAGGAGGTGATTCATTCTTTTTCCAAACATTAATTGGGCACCTATTATGTGCCACGGCTTAGTCTGGTTGCTGGGGATATTACAGTGAACAAAACAGACATAAATCCTTGCTCTCATGGAGCTTTCAAGGTTATAGAAATGGATTTTAAAAGAATAATAATTAAATTGTATAGGATGTTAAATGGGCAATAAAGAATCATAAAAGAAAGGAAGGAGTTAAGGAGTTGGGAGTGGTTTGCCATTTTAAATGGGGTTATAAAAGATGTCTGTGAGAAGGTAACATTTGAATAAAGTGTAGAAGCAGAGGAGAGAGAGAGAGAGATATCTGTCGGAAGGATGTTTTAGGAAGAGAGGAGAGTCAGTGCAAAGGCCCTGAGGTGAGCATATGCCTAGAATGTTTGAGGAATTGCAAGGAGGTGGGAGAGGCGGGAAGGTCGTCCCTGTCCACTGTCCCTTGTATCTCCCTCTCCCTCTACTCCCCTTTCAAGACTCAGTTCCCATTTCCTCCTCCATGAAGCCTCCCTTGACACCTCTACACTGGTTTCCTCCTTGATGTGGCTTGCTCTTCTTAGACCCCACTTGCACATGGTTGTGACTGTTCTCAGGGCTGCCGCATAAGGTTGTGCAGGTTGGGCACTGTGCAAATGGTCAGGCCAAAATGGCCAGTGGAGTATGAGATCCATGGATTCACCAACACTGAACTGCTCTTGGGTGGGAGGACCTTTCTCTAATTCACAGAAACCATGGTGTGTGTGGATTAGCCCTGATTGCTTTCCAACATCTGCCACACTGAATTGCAATTATCCATTCACTTGTCCACCTGCCCCCTTAGACTTAGTTCATTTCTTCATCTTTAGCACCTAGGTCAGTGTCTGAATGTTTAGTCAATAAATAAATGGGTGGATGAATGTGCAGATGGGCAGGTAGAAAAAAGGATGTTAATTCTTCCCAGCATGATAAATCCACCAACATAGAAAAATAATAATTATCTTATGTCAAATGGCTCATTAGCACCACCCTGGGGCATCTTGTCAGGATACCACCATTCCTCCACACCAGGGATGGACAAACTTTTTTCCGAAGGACCAGAGAGTAAATATTTCAGGTTTTGTGGGCCATAAGGTCTCTGTCGCAACTACTCACCTCTGCCACTGTCTGTGAAAACAGACGCAGACAATGCATAAATGAACGGGCGTGGCTGTGTGCCAATAAAACTTTATTTATGACAGCAGACAGACGGTAATTTGTCTAACCCTGGTCTAGGTCTTGTCTCACCAAGGAATTCTCCCCTTAATTTGTCTCTTCCCAAGGACTCTCCTTCTCTATGTCCATTTGTAACGATATATAATGATGACGATGATACAGAAAAAAATAATGGTTATAGCTAACAAGTATCGTGTGTTTGTTCTGTGTTCAGGCTCCAGCCTAGGACCATTTTGCATAGTATCTCAATTAATTTCCACAACCACCCTACAAAGTACTAACACTATCCGGTATCACTGTGAAGAAACTGAGGTCCAAAAAGGTAAAGTGGCTCAAGGAGACATAGTTTTAATAGGAAAAGAAGACACTCTGACTATTGAGTCCGAGATATGAACAACTTCACTCTCTATAGCGATATGACTGTGCTAGTAGTAAGAACAACAAGAGCATCATTTGCTGACGGCTTACTCTGTCCCGAGAGTACATCAGCGCTATACGATGATCTTTCAGAACTTTCTCAGCCACACCTGCAGGTGAGCTCTTCCCCCAGAGCCACACAGCTACATAGTTGGATTTATACATACTGTCTGTACCATGCCCTGGATGCTGGGAACTTTCTAGAAAATGCACAGTTTGACTCGATGTCCTTACTCTTCTGACACCACTCTGGTCTCGAATTTCTTTCTCTTTGCACAGGTTGTGCCCTTGGACCCCCACAGGAGCTCTTTATCTTATCTGGTCCTTTCGTCCCTCACGTTTGCTATTCTAGGATCAACTTTTAGCAGATGTAGCACGTACCTTGGGGTCAATGCCCCGTGGTACCCCAAGGATTGTTCAAATATTTGTGACCTTGTCAACCTCGCTCTCCCTGGACGTGTGTCATGGCAGGCTGGGAGGGGCATTTCATTCCTGAGGACAGGCGTGAGCCCATGTGTAGCAAGAAGCCCTTTGTGGGAAGACACAGGAAGCAGGTGATAAAATACACCAATTCCTGGCCCAAGGTTGCATGCAGGAGACTGCTGAGAAGAAAAAGAGAGACTGGCATTTACTATTTCCTACGGGCCAGGCACTTCCATACACGTGGGTATATGTGATCTTCACAAATGCACTAAAAGGACATGACCATTTCATTGACAAGAAAACTGAGGCTGAGAGGCTTTATGGGCTACTGTACAGGGGTTCCTCTATTGCGTGTGCACGTATGTGTGTGTGCATGTGCGTGTGTGTACGTGTGTATACGTACCATAGGCTCTTTGGCAGTCTGCTGAAGGCTACAGACCGCTTCTCCAAATGGTGCTTTAAAATCCATAAAATAAGATAGGTAAGACGGCTAAGGAAGTCAATTACACTGAAATACAGTGATCAAACAGGGAAATAAATTGTAATACGTTAATATTTGCGCTTCGTTATCAACCCGTGAAATATCAAGTCCCGGCAGCGGGTCTTAACAACAACCACAATGGCAGAAGTGTCGTGAGGATAAGGCATATCAAGTTCTGTGACACTTGTAATGTGATACGCCAATATCTGGGATTTCCACTGGTGACAAAGTCCCAGGGACTGCCAATTCTTGCCGTGTATCTGCTGCCTCCGCTCACAATGGAAAGAAGCGCTAAATTTCACTTTGAGCTTAGTCAACACACACGTGATGTGTTTTCTTTCTGCCCGGGGTTCACAGATGCCCTGAATTCCATCCCTGGAGCTCTCGGAGGTTCGGGGCCCGAGGGAGAGGAGCCCCGAGCTGGGGGGCGGAGGGCTGGGGACAGTGGAGCCAGCTGTGTCGAGCTCCAGAGACACACTATTGACCATCACAGGGCGAAATGCTGGCACAGAACCCCAAGCTCCCCGCTCTGCCCTCTCTGGCTTGGTCCCCGGCTGAAAGTGCAGAACAGGGAACCTGCCTTTGAAGCACGGGGCTTCCTTTGATGTGTAGATTTCATCAAGGTCCTTCCTGCAGTTGGGCACAGATCCCGATTGCCCTCCTCAAACCCGCCCTTTGTGAACATCCCCAAACAGTCCAAAGACCTCTCTCCTACTGTTTCCGGTAAGCTCTTTGTTGGAGGGTGTGTGTGTGTGTGTGTTGTTTATTTTTGCAGAGGAAAGTGATAGCTTGCCGGGCTGGACATGGACTTTCAGACTGAACTTGAGAATCTGAAGAAAAGATCCTGTTTCAGATATTCCTCGTTCCAGGTCAGGTTTAAGAAAAATAGTGGCCTTAATTAAGGGAAATGTAAATGTGATCAAAATACTGATGAGTAACGATGAAGCAATCAGAGCTCTTGAACTTAACGCAGGTTTGGGCTGAAATACTTTACCAGGTATGTGACTTTGGGGAAGTCACTTAAACTTTCTGAACCTCTCTGTTACCGATGGGGAGACTGACGCAGGCTCAGAGAAGTTCAGTAACTCCTTCAAGGCCACACAGCCAGTAAGGGATGCTGGGATCAGAATGCAGGTCTGTCTGACTATAGAGGTCACTGAGGGAGGAAGGAAGTCAGCATCTCAGCTGCCACCAGCAATGACAATCCTAACCAAAACACCACCAACAGCCCCTTAGGAGGCATAGAATTCATGCCGGGCACTGCCGTAGGCATTTGCACGTGTTTTCTTTAATCCTCTCAACAGCCCCGCAAGGTAGGAATGACTCCCCACTCTCCACTTTTGAGAAACCCGAGATCAGAGAGGTGATATTGTTTTCCCAAAGTCACACAGCCATGGATGGCAGAACCCAGGTCCGGCTGGGCCAGGGACATTTCCGTGACCGTGTCTGGAAGCAAAGCCCCTGGGGCCGCTCTTGGAGGCAGGGAGCTATTAATTCCAAACAGAACTCCAAACAGGCCTGTTCTGAGTGAGGTGACAGTGGCAGTTGGTCTCCTGGGGTAAAGGTCGACATTGGCTACTCTGAAGACAGAGCACTGAGAGGAAGCATCCCGAGCCTTGGAGGGGGCGAGGGGAGACCCGCAATCTGCTGGGAGAAGAAGCTGTTCAGCAACCTTGCAGGCTTTCCAGGGCTGGCTTGGGCTGCAGGGATGACACGAGGCTGTGGCTTCTTTCCAAGCTGACCCGAGGCTGCAAGATGAGCTGGCTGCTGCCTGAGATGTTCTCTGATGAACAGCTACCAGCACTGCAGGTGCACGACAATATCTCCAGCACCACCTTTCTGTGTCCAAAACTCTGTAAACTTGAACTCGGGGAGAGCCACAGGTTCCTAGAGTGATGCTCCCATGGCACCCTGGACCCTGAACTTGGGACTTAAAATCCCAGGCAATGCAGTGAATCTTGACGATTCTCCCGGCCTCCCTTGCAGCCCAGAGCTCACATCTGCAGCTCATCTGCCCGGGCTTAGGAGCACAGTCCACGATCAGGGAAAGGAAGTCTCCCTATGGGTGTTTCAGGCCTGGCTTGGACAGTCTAACCCTCCTCCCAGGCCAAGATCAGCGAAGAATCTCAGTCCAGTGAGCTGCTTCTCAAAGAGGCTTCTGGCCTTGACTTTCAGATTCCTGAGTCATCTCTCCTTGGGCCCATCCTCTGCTGGACTTCCTTGCAGGGGCCTTTGATGAACAGATGAGATAAAGGATATGCTTTGAAAGAGATAAAATGCTGAACAAAAGGTTGTGCGGGCCACTGCGATGGGTGCCACGGACTGGTTAAACCTTGAACTTCCTTCCTGTTCAAGGGCAAAAGCTGCTTCCAACCTCTATGTCTCTAAGACAGCCAGTCTGTGTGGTGACAAACAGCCCACACTGCCCAGCTGCTGGGAGTGATCAAACTCACCAGCCGTTGGTAACAACTGCTTGAGGTTGGGTCTATGGGTTAGGCACATGGCATCCACTGACCACTAGAATCATCCAATCACGGGAGAGAGGTATGAATTTGCGCTTTTTATAGATAAAAACACTGAGGCCTGGAGGAGTCAAAGAACACACCCAGAATCATATAGCTACTTGGTAGAGAGACAGGATTTGGACCCAGGCCTACTCATTCCAAACTCCAACAAAACACAAGGGATTTAGTTAAGATGTCCTCAGCTAGAATGAAATATAACATAACAATGGGAACAAGAAACATGTGGTTTTACAAAAATGTCCCTGATAGCTCTTCCAAAACCCGTAGAAAACATGACTTTTCCTCATCACTGCAGCTGGGGCTGTTGGCATGAGTTGTATCAAGCAGGGGTCCCACTTCAGGGAGATGAGAGATGATAACATTGCTCTGTTGGCGGGGACCTGAATGGCTATTTAGGGCCAGCAAACTCTTCACAATAGCCGTGCCAGGAGGCTGTCCAGCCAATGCGTGGACACTTGCAGGGATGAGGAACTTACTTCTGCAAAGTAGTGTAGTCTAGTCCCAGCTAGCTCACCATTACCCGGTGCTCCTTTGGGCGAATTGACAGAATCTATTAAAATAGAAAACGTTGCGTACTTCCTACTACCCAGAAATTGTACCCTTGTAGACATCCAGGAGGAGGTACGTACAGAGGTATCCACAGCTATGTTGCATTAGCAAAAAATCTGAACCAAGAGGTACGTACAGAGGTATCCACAGCTATGTTGCATTAGCAAAAAATCTGAACCAATCTATGTGTTCCCCAATAGGGAAGTAGATGTATAAAATGGAATATATTCCTTCAATGAAACATCACGTAGCCATAAAAAGAATACACTGCGTCTATACACATCCCTAAGGATAAATCTCAGAAGCACAACGATGAATGAAAAGATCTTGCTGCCGAGCATGTTTACAGCATGGTATCACTATTCATGCTTAAAAAACATCAACACAAAACTAAGCTACATATTTTCTCTGGTAAATACATGAGCGCAAAGGTATTCGAAAAGTTCTGCAAAGGTAATTAACAAACTGACAGCAATGGTCATCTCTGGAGGGGGCGAAGAGAAAAGAAGGCTCTAAATTTATTTGTAGTGTCAAGTGGTATTTTTAAGGATGACATCTTATTGTATAGTTTAGGTAATTAACATTTACTTGAAAGTCTTTAATAAGAAATTTTTCCTATTATGTTGTGCTGAAATGTCCTGTATCTTAAGCTTCTTCAATTTGCTTTATTTTTTTTTTCTCCCGGAGAACACATGAAAGTGGGGTTCGAATCTCTCCTGAAACAAAAACCTCTGTTGTGACAACCGTTGCTAATCTGCCTCAGTTACCCGGTTCCTTACTGCCTGAATCCTCTCCCATGCAAGCTCTTGCTTCTAGCTCTTTTCTTCCTTCTCTCCCTCCCTCCTTCCTTCCTTCCTTCTTTCTTTCTCTAACATTAAAACAGCCAAAAAAGGAACACAAAGAAGAAAATAAAACCCACTCATAATTCTACCATCTAGAATTAACCACTACAAACATGTTGGCATATTTTCTAACTGTCCTTCTTTTATATTTCTACATTTTAAAATTACTCAAATAACACATGAATGCATAGTTCTTAAAATACAACTGGAGCATCACAGTAAAGTGAAATTCCTCTTGATGTCTAGTCCCAGTTCCAATTCTATGTCTCCACCCCAGCTAAACATACACACACACATACCAGATTCTTATGAACTCAGAATATATACTCTCATCTTAATATAATTTTACATACTTATATATAAACCCTTAAAAATACAGAGGCCCTCTTGGGTGTTTTCAATTTCTTAAATGGGAAATGAATCACTTCACAAATGGAATTTTCTCTCCATATTATAAGACATCTCCCTGTTGACACATATAACTCTGGTTCATCTGCTTTGATTGCAGTCTTAAAACACGTGCATGCATAACACTGCACGTATACAGTCCCCTGCTTGGACGTCTACGTTGGTTCTAATTTCTTCTATCATAAATTATTCTGTAATGGACATGCTTGTGCGTGTCTCCTTGTACACAAGTATAAGACTTTCTCCAGGAGACACTGCCAGAAGTGATCTGCCCTCTCCCCCAACACAGGTGTCTAGAACTGAATCCAATCGCCTCAATGTGATTTCATCAGACTGGCCAGTCCTCAAACATTTCTTGGAGAATTCGCTATATGAAATTGTGCTAAGCATAAGGGATACAAGACAAGCATAGTCTCTTCCTTCTTAGAGGTTATAATCTGATGCAGGAGGCCAACATGGGAGTAAGCAAATATTCCAGACTGTTAGGTAGGTACAGGTGTGCAATGTGCTATGAAAAAGGAGGGGGACCAGAGCACAATGGCAGGGCACATGGCCTACCCCAGGGTCAGTGAAGGCTTCCTGGAAGAGGTGCCTGAACTGCCCCAAAGGACGGGTGAGTGGAAAAAGGAATGGTAGAGAAACATTTCAGCCAAGGAGGTGCAGAGGCAAATGAGAACAAGCTGAGTGT
>JAQIFY010006544.1:0-10222 GCA_028533085.1 Varecia variegata
CAGGTGATGGATGATCTGGAGTGCAAACCTGACTCTGGACCCCAAATCCTCTACCCTTTCCTTACAAAGGGGGAAGAGGTTAATTCCTATTTTAATAAGATGCCTGTAAGGAATATGAGAAGTACATTTTCTGTTGCTATACATGAATACTGAGACTGGATAATTTATAATGAAAGAAAATTTATTTCTTATGGTTCTAGATGTTGGGAAGGCCAAAAACATGGCTCTGGTGTCAGGTGAGGGCCTTCTTGCTGTGACATAATACGGCAGAGGACATCACATGGCGAGAAGGCAAGAGCATGCCAACTCGGTCTCTCTTCCTCTTCTTACAGAGTCCCCAGTCCCATGATGGTGGCCCCATGATGACCCTATCTAATCCTGGTTACCTCCCAAAGGCCCCACCTCCAAATCTCATCAACATATGAATTTGGAGGACATATTCAAAGTACAGCAGAAAGCAAATATGGATCTATACCAAAGTTTAGCCATTTGGCTGATTTCATCATTAATATACAAAATGGCTTGCCTGTGCAAAACACCGAAGACCTTCACAGGCCACTTGACATCCCTGGATCACCCCTTGGACAAAGATAGATTGATAATAGGATAGAAGCATCAGAAATTTCTGAAAATAATTTGGAAACTCAAGATTTTTTTTCTTTTTAAAATGTTGATGACCAATTTTCTGAGAGTAGAGTGATCCTAGGTATTTACCTAGAACTATTCCAGAAGTTCGTATTTCATTAAAAAAAATAAAAATAAATCTAATGGGTAGCCTTAGCCAATCAGTTTCTTTCCATGGGGAATTTGGAACAATCATAGAGGTTAATAAAACCTATCAGGCCATTCATTATTTTGGATCTTTGATATTGTAGCCACACATACACAGGTAATCAATAAATAACAACTGAATTATTAAAGATGAAGTTAAGCTTAAAAAGAGATATCATATAACGCTTCTCTCTCAGCTTGAGAAATATTGTATAATGGAAAAAATGCATCTGCTATTTAAAGTATATCTCAGTAATTAATTTTGAGAGTCAGATATTAACATGCTACTTTTCCTATAAAGACCCATTCTTTGAGATTAAAAAAATGGAATTCCATCAGTTCTCAATATACATGAGCATATGGTCATTTCTTCTGGTTAAGATTGTATTTGTAATTTTGCAGGTACATGGCCACATATTTGTTTTACTCTACATGTAGATCCTGCATTCCAAGTAGTTTTCTCACCTGTTCTCATGCCTATAGTTTTTAATATTATGACAGTCCTGGTCTAAGTGTTAGATTCTTGAGGATAATGGTGAAATGAATCTCATAGTAACCTCCGTGTCACTCTTATGTGCACATCTTACAGTTTTAGCCTCATCCTCTTTTTGTAGCATACTCTCAAATCTCAGAGTCATTCACTCAACTGTTTGGTGAAGTTGAGATAGATTCACTTTCTATCCTCACACATTCCAAATGCTCTC
This sequence comes from Varecia variegata, assembly GCA_028533085.1. Classification (NCBI taxonomy): domain Eukaryota; kingdom Metazoa; phylum Chordata; class Mammalia; order Primates; family Lemuridae; genus Varecia; species Varecia variegata. The sequence goes on from JAQIFY010006544.1 coordinate 1,476, forward strand.
CTTTTCTCATGTGAATTATTGACTGTCCCTAAAGATGGATTCATTCTCTCACTACCCAGCATCATTTTTTAGTGGCTCACAGTCATTAAACTCAATCTCTTAAATTTGTAACTGCGAAAGCTCTTTTTTACCAGGATACTGTGAAAGAATATGAAATCAAAATGCTGCATAGTGTACTAAGAGTATATTAATCAATAACAATGAGCAAATACGGAGGAAGAACATGGTCAGGCAAAGAAGTTTTTATGTCAGATTTGGCTACAAAACAAATTCACCTGTCATGACTGAGCTTTAGTGCAAACATATTTAAAAATGAATAGGGTGTTGGGTTTTCTGAGAAACAGCTCTCTTTTAGACTACTTGGACGATACTACCCAAGCAATACTATTGTTATAGAATTTTGAGAAATTTCCACTCACAGAAGAGATGAAAACAAGGAGAATGGTCCTCGATGAGATAGTTTCTGACAATTCAGCTACTATTGAAGGTATTTCAGAGGAGCTATGTGAGACTAAAATTTTTTGGAATGGCTGTATTTCCCAGATAGCCACTACTGTTTATGAACTTTACAATGTATTTCAATTTTTGAAGGTTAGGAGACATTTTGTAGTTAATATCTTTCTGTTAATAAAGACTGAGCAAAGTTTTTGTTAGCTTTGTAATTACCATCAATTAGTTACATGTGTGGTAAACAGGATAATGGCCTCCAAATATGTCCCTGCCATAATTCACAGAATTTGAGAATATGTTGTATTATATGGCAAAGGAGAATTAAGGTAGTAGATGGAATTAAGGTTGCTTAATCAGCTGATCTTCAAATAAGGAGATTATACTGGATGATCCAGGTGGGTACAGTGTTAATTGCAAAGGTCCTTAAAAGTGGAAAAAGTCATAAGATTCAGTGTCAGAGTTACACGACATTAGAATTAGCTGGCCATTGAAGGCTCTGAAGATGAAAGCAAGGCCACAGCCAAGGAACGCTGCTTACCTCTAGAAACTTGGAAAAGTCAAGAAAACAGATTTTCACTTAAAGCCTCCAGAAGGGATGCAGGCCTGCTGGCATCTTGACTTTAGCCTGGTAGGACCCCTTTTAGATTCTGACCTCAACAAAGGTAGTATAATTTAATATGTGTTGGTTTATGCCAATAAATTTGTGGTGAATTTGTTATAGAGGCAATGAGAAACTAATACATCTTTTTTAAGGGAAGGCTTTTTACATTTTCAGATACCATTAATATTTTTGCTCAAAATAAAAATAATAAAATAATTTGAATTATTCCTTCCCATTCCAAACAGCATGAATTAATGGAAAAAATATCTCTGGATCTCAACCGCCTGGCTTTAAATCCTGCCCTGCCATGTCATAGCATTAACACCTCTCAGGGCCTCAGCTGTCTTATTTTTAAAGTGGCACAATAGGAGCTCCTGCTTCACAGGGTTGTTATGAAGATCAAATGAGATAATACATGCAAACAAAAGTGCCTGACACAAAGCAAATGCTTAATAAATGGAAGTTATTATTATTAGCTATTCCATCCAATAAATTATTCATTTTACCTTTTTAATATGTCCAAAATCTGTTTCCTACTCTCTACCCCAGGTGTAGATCTTTATCTCTTCTCACTGGGACTATGGAAGCAACAGATCCCATAGGCTAAAGTACAAGTTCCATGGCTTTGTTTAAGATTCTCCATGACCTACTATTTCCTACATATTTTTCATTGTTTCAATTCTGACCAACTTTGTCCTTCAGTTGTATTAATATATTCCAGTAACATAGAACTGCTTTACCCCATTTGCTTATGCTTAGTTGTTGCCCACATTCTACGTTTTAGTCATTTTTCAAGATAATAGTCAACATTTTTTTTTCTTATTGATGTTTTTGTAGACTCTTTGAGCACCTCTTATTTTCTTTCATACAAATCTGTACAAATCTTATCTAATGTACTGTGGAAATTCTCTACCAAAACTCCCACAAAGTTACAGCCTCCTTAAACACAGGACAGAACTTTATTTATTTTTCTAGTGTAGAACCTGGCACAGTCAGACAGAAAGTAGTCCACCTACATATCTACCTATCTTCATCTATCTATTTATTTACCTGCCTACATATCTATTTTCTTGCTAAGTTGAATAAACTCTAAAAATTCTAAGTTCTCAACCCAGTTGCTCTACCTTAGAACAATATTTTCATATTCAATGGATCCCCATTCCTTGACAATATAATGTCATAATTGAAAAAAGATATAGAATATTCCTAATATTTATTTTTACCAGGAGAAAAAACAATTTTCTAATTTATTAAACATTCTCTTCATTACATTTTCTATGGTAAACCATAGCTATTGGAAAAATTACTGCCACTAGGTTAGAAGCTATAATGAAACTTCAACTACTGAAACCAACAAAATGTAATACGCTTATTTCTTAGCCTACTTTAAGTTCTTTAGATAATCTTATTCAATCTAAGAAATTATTTATTGCTGGAAATATTTTTACAACAAAAAGTATTTGAATACACTGTTGCCTTGAGTAGAAATGTCTACATTCCATCCATAGTTTTTTGTGTCCTACGTCATTGCTTCTCAATGTGAGGCTTATGTGAACTTTTCATACTGGTTCATGAGAACAAACCTGAAAATAATGGCTTAGATCAAAATTCTTTACTAGAGGCAGACTAGAAACAATTGATGGAGAGATGGTATCAAATGATGAATGGAAGACACCAGATTCCAACTCTGAAGAGGTATATGCATGACAGAGGATTGATGGGGTATTCTGATAAAAAAAAAAGTCAGACACAAACATGCAGATTCTGTGTGAGAACTAGAATAATGATAAGAAAAGTCTGAAATAACACCATTGAATTATGATTTTTTTTCTAAAGCTCATTTTTTTTAGGTTTAGTTTCCAAATCCTATACATCTATATTTACCAATTTTTCAAGGCAAATGAGTCACCTGAATTTTCATATTTTCTTAAGTTCCTTATGGAAAAAGTCAATCAAATAAAAGTCAGTGTGTCAATAAAATAAGAGATGAAACTGATGAGTCCAGACACCATGGTGTGTGAGGAATGATTGGAATAACTAAAAATGTGTAACTTAAATTTGTAGTGAGAGGAGAAAACAAAATACTTCTTTTTATTTGAAAGACTTCCATATAAAGAAGGGATTATATATTTTCTTCATAGTTCTGGAGAAGCACAATTCAGAGATAGGTTTTAGTGCCTAATAAAAAATTCAATAATAATGAAAATTATCAAAATTAGGATTAATTCCTTGAATGCTTGTGAGCAGTCCTTCACTAGAATTGAGTCAGTTATGAAGGAATGCTTCTTAGGAATGGGATCTAGGCCTTCCTAAATTGGGGGTATGATAGACCAAATTATCTAGGGCCCCTCATTAAACAAATATACGTCAAACATCACCTATACTGGGCCATTATGCTGAGACTTCAAATAAATATCAATAGGACCCTGTGCCTACTGTCAAAAAGCTCATCATCACCACCTCACACACTGTTTTGAAATTAGCATGACTATCATCATACAACCAAGAAAATAACAAGTGTTGGTGAGGATGTGGAGAAATTGGAACCCTTGTGTGCTGTTGATGGGAATGTAAAATGGTGCAGCTCACTATGGAAAACAGCATGGAAATTCCTCCAAAATTTAACAGTGGAATTACCATATGATCCAACAATTCCACTTTTGGTTACATACTCAAAAGAATTGAAAGCAGGGACTTGAACCAGTACACCCATGTTCACAGCAGAACAATTCACATTATTCAAAAGGTAGAAGCAACCCAAGCCTTTATCAACATATTAATGGATAAACAAAATGTGGTATGTATACAATGGAATGTTATTAATATTTAGCCTTAAAAAGGAAAGAAATTCTCAAATAAGCTACAACATGGATAAACCTTAAGGATATTATATGAAATTAAGCCCATCACAAAAGGAAAATATCATATGATTCCAATTATATGAAATACTAGAGTCCTCAAATTCATAAAGACAGAACGAAGAATGGCGATTTTCAGAGGTTAGGGGAAGAAGAGAAATAGATATTTATTATTTAATGGCTACAGAACTTATGTTAGGGAAGATGGAAAATTTTGGAGATGGATGTTGGTGATGTTTGCACAATAATGTAAATGTACTTAATGCCACTGATATGTACACTAAAAATGATGATGATGGAAAAAATCTAAGTTATGTGGATTTTACCACACTTTTTTAGAAAGCTCATTGTGTAGTTGTGCTTTTTGCTCTCAGAATCTCAGATTCAATCTATATATCCACTGGAAGTCTCTTACAAAAATATCTTATGATTAACATTTCAAATATTATGTATTACTTCCTACTTTCATGTCACCATCTCAGTGGCCAGCAACATCATCTATATATTTACCCAAACTAGAAACCTAAGAATCAACTTCTCCTTCTCCTTCATTTTCACCTCCAACCATTTACAGAGCCTTTTTCTTGTTGTTGTTATCTCCTTAATATCTCTCAAATCTCACACTTCCTTCTATCCTAGCAGCCAATTCCTAGTTGAGGTCACCATAATTTCTTGTTTGAGTTAATGTGGTAACCTTTTCTTTTTTTTTTTTTTAATTGAGACAGAGTCTCACTCTGTTGCCCTGGGTAGAGTGCAGTGGCATCATCATAGCACACAGAAACCTCAAACTCCTGGGCTCAAGCAATCCTCCTGCCTTACCCTCCCCAGTAGCTGGGAATACAGGCATGCAGCACCATGCCTGGCTATTTTTTTCTATTTTTAGTAGAAACAGGGTCTTGCTCTTGCTCAGGCTGGTCTTGAACTTCTGAGCTCAAGCAATCCTCTAGTCTCAGCCTCCCAGAGTGTTAGGATTGGAGGCGTGAGCCACTGCGCTCAGCCGGTAACTTTTAATTGAACTCTTTACCTGAAGTTTTATCCCATTCTGATTCATTTTTACCATGTAGTCATCACAGTCACTATAAAATAGACTTCCCTATTTAAAACTGAATTAAAAGATAAAGCATAAAATCTTAACATCACATAAAATATTTGCCCTGTCCAGACTCTTGCTGATTTCTCTAATCTCGTCCTCCCTTCATCATTCATGCATGCAATCAACAAATGTTTATAGAACACTTTCTATATGAAAACTACTCTGTTAGGTTATGGGGGTAAATGTTAAATAAAATAGAGTCTATGGTTTCACGGAGCATATAGTGTAGCATGGGTTCAGACATTAATTTTAAAAGCACACAAATATATAAAAGAAAGGCTAATGGGGGAAGAAAGATAGAGGATGGTGTGAAAAACAACGTGACCTATTCTGAGGGTATGGAAAGGCCTCCCTCCCCAAGGAGGTGAATTTGAGTTGAGATTTTAAGGTTAAATATGAGTTTGAAATACAAAGTGGGGAAAAATAATTCCAATCAGGGGGAACATGTGCTCTCTTTTAAGCTAGATGGAGGATAGAGCGTCTGATGAACTAAAAGCAGTGTGAGATGAGCACAAAGAAAGAGACAATGGTAGTGCAAGTGGCAGCTGGAGAGCTGAAGGGATGGATGGTGAGAATTTAGGTCTTTATCCTTCAAGCATTCATTCTCCAGTCATTTCGATATTTTCTCTCAGGCATGCTCTCTCATTTCTTGCTCATCGCATACTCTGTCGCTTCTATTGCGAATATCCTTTCTGAGCCTCTAACACTGTTTGTTTGTCCTTGAGGAATCAGTTCAGGTCCCTCCTCAGCTGGGTTGAGTTGTGTGCTTCTGTACACCTCTTGAGCTCTGCATCACTCTTCCACAGCACTTTCCAGACCGTAAAGTCAAACTGTTTATGACTAGAACACTAATGCCTTAAGGGAAGGAACTGAATACCATTCATCTTTGTATCTCAAGCAACTAGCACCATTTCTTTCACAGTTTCATCAACAAATATTTATCGAGCACTTACTCTGGAAAAGTACTAAAATAGGAATACTGAGAAATACAAAGTTGTGTAAACACTACCTTTAAGGGACTTGATGTTTACTGCAAACGACATGCAATGAACAGCCGCTAGATTCATACTTTCCTGAGGCCAAATGTGCACAGAACGACAGATATAAAAGCTTTCTTACACTAATACTTTGAAGGCAAACATATATTGCAGTTTCACAAATACATCATGCCTACCAAGATATCAAGTTCACCTTATATGCCTTCTAACTCTTTCTTTTCTCCTTTTAACACTTCTGTATTCAATGGAAACTTAAGAGGAAGGTGACAAATCTACAGGAAAAACAAGAAAACCATTGAGAACTTTGTTATGTTAGTACTCTGTGCAATCAGGCCAATGCCATCTATCAGAATGTTTAATTAAATATTATATTTTATCAGGTTTCTTCCTCTGTTGTTTTGAAATAATTCTTTATTTTTTTATTTTTTAGTTTACAAATAAAAATTGCATATACTCATAGTTTACAGCTTGATGCTTTTTTATATGTATACATTATGGAGTGGCTATATCAAGCCATTTAACATATGTATTACATCACATACTTAGTCATTATGATGTACAATAGATATCTTAAACTTAGGCCTCCTGTCTAACTAAAATTCTGTGTCTTTTAACATAATATATGGTTAAAAGCTTTCTTCCTTTTTAATCATATCGTTTCTTTTTCACATTGTTATATTTTAAAATCATTTTATATCAAGGCTACTTTAAATTTATATCTCTCTTTCCTATCTGGAAGTTGTTAACCCTACAACAACAACAAAATCAATAATAACACATCACAGAAACTTTTTGATGACATTCATGGAGTTTGTTTTTACTTGATGGAACATCCTTTTGCCATTTAATACACTCAGAATCCATGTACAATTAAGGTCCTCATAATTTCAATTTTAGCTTTGTCCAAATCTCTTGACACCATCTCTTTTTATTTGGTTTCTCTGGATTTTGCCTTTCTGATGAAAACTCTGGATCTTGTATATTGCTTGAGTAGGTGCAGAATTATGGTAATTTTAGAATCTTGGAGCAGAAATGGTATTTGGATATCCTGCTATATTTCTACACTTCCCAACATATGGGAACACTAGCCAACAAGACAAACTGTGTAGAAGTTTTCTGTGTTTTAGGAAGTCTGGAAACACTACCATAGTTCTTTGTTGGAGAGATAATTTTATTTTAATTTTAAGGCTCTAATAATCCTGTAGCAAAGAAATCTATTGGTGCTATCCAAAGATATTTTACAATAGACATTGTATTTTCAGCAAAATCTATTAAACTAGGGAACTAAAATTTTATGGACACTTTGGGAAATGCTAATCTAGTAAATTCCTTTCACTTTATACATGAATCCAATAAAACCTGAATTAATAATGACATAATGCCACCACAAAGGTAGGTACAAGCAGAATTGGGAGTGGAGTACAGCTCTTCTTCCTCCCAGTCTTGGGTCATGTTCTTTAAGAAGATAGATAGGTATGCAAGTTCATAAACAATCTGTGGAGTCCCTAAAATTACTAAGGCTCTGTGTACAAAACAGATGGCTGAGTTAATGCTATGAATTAATAAATCTTATGCTTAATATCACATCTGATGATTTTAAAAATATATTAGGGAAAAGCATTTTTTATTGACATTTAGGCAAGATAGTAAAGCACTCCACCTGTAAGACCATATGAGATTTGTAGTGTATTCTTACTTTGGCCATGGTAAGTAACTTGAAATTTGGTTCTAAATTGGAGGACAAGTCAAGTATAGTGCATATAATAAGGCTATATTTCAATAAGATATATGGCAGGGACTTTTAATTTTACTTGTAGAAAGAAATAGAGAAATATTATTGGGATAGTTGTACAATTTGGTATATTAATTACTAGCTAAAATAAAACAACCCAAGTGCCTGTCAATCCATGAGTGGATTAATAAAATATGGTATATGTATACAATGGTATACTACTCAATTACGAAAAACAATGGTGATCTGGCACCTCTTATATTTTCCTGGATAGAGCTTGAGCCCATCCTCCAAAGTGAAATATCACAAGAATGGAAGAATAAGCACCATATGTACTCGCCATCAAATTGGCATTAACTGATCAACACTAAGGTTACCACAAGGTAGCAATATTCATTGGGGGTTGGGGGGATGGGGGTGGGTAACCTGACAACTAATGGACGCGGTGAGGATTGTATAGGGGAAAGGGCATGCCTCAAATTCTGGCTTGAGTGAGGCAAAGTCATAACATGTGGCCAAAATGTTTGTACCTCCATAATATCCTGAAATAAAATTTTTAATACACTTTTCTTGATCCTGTCCTATTTAATGCTTTATTCAGAAATTAGGAAGAAAATATAAAAGGGACAATTATAAAAATTGCTGATGTCACAAAGCTCAAAGGAACTGTGAATTAGATAGAAATCAGAATGTGGATTTAAGAATATTTTGACAGGGTATTGCTTGCCAATGTGTTGAATCTAACATGTTGAATTCCAACAGGAATAAATGTAAGATTATGATGATGAGTAGAAAGTTAACAAAGAAACCAAACACAGTATTTTGCAAATCAGCATGGGGAAACATGTGCACCAGTCTCCAGGTCAAGCTGGAGAACCAAAGTGTGGTGAAGGTAGTATGTAATATTCCAAGCTTTCCAGGATGGTGGGAGTTAAGAGGGAAAGAGAGGAGGCAGTGTGGAGTAATGAAGGTAGACTTTAGAATCGGGAGCCCAGAATCTGGGACACAGGTTCAA
>JAQIFY010006545.1:0-10221 GCA_028533085.1 Varecia variegata
GTAGAAAAATGATATTTTCTAACCCTCAAAGTACTAATTGGCTCAGGTGAGGATCATCAGAGGATGCTAATATGACTGGGTGAAATGTTGTCAGAAACAGGTCTCAAGGTGTCACTCCAAAGATTACTTTTAAAAAGGAAAAATGTGCTTTTACAATGTAGAAGTCTGATGGTCACCACCTTAACCAAGTGTTCAAGTTTGGCAATGCCAACAGTGGTTTGGCCTGACACTATGTGCCTTCAATATGATCCAGTGGTAGGTACACAATGTCATTTATGTGATGTTCTTGCTTGAAATGTTTGATCTAAATATCATCATGAGGAAAGAGGCAATTTGAGAATGTGAGGCATGATGCAGGCATCTGACCTGGACTTTTTAAGGGATTTGATGTCTCAAAGAACAGAGGAAGTCAGGGAAATTGTTCTAAAGAGACACAACAGCTAAATGCTCTGAGTGAATCTTGAGTGGACCTTAGATTGGAAAAATAAAAGCCATAAAGGGTATTTGGGGGACAATAGTAGAAATTTTAGTAAAGACTGAATGCTGGATGATATTAAATTTATGTTGATTTTCTTTTATGTGTTGATAGTGAGGTTAAATAAGGGGATGTTCTCATTCTTGAACATACATGCTGAAATATTTTGCAGTAAAGTGTCATGATGAAAGAAGCCTACATTTCTATGGTTTGAAAAAAAGGAAATGTGGGTGTAAATATGTAGTTAGAGAAATGGAGTGGGTGTAACAAGATGTTAGCAGTTGGTGAACATAGGTGAGGGACATGTAGATCTCAAAAATTAGAAGAAAAAAATCCCTTGTAGCCTTTTAGTATGTTTTCAACAAAAATCCAGAAGATGGCAGTAGAGGACCACTCTTAGAATGGGTTTCTTTGGGGCCTTTGGTAAGGTGACATTTTCTGACTTGAAAATTGGGATGTGAGATCCAACAAAGGATTGTTTTTGCTTTGTGAATACATTTATACGAAAAGGTATACAAAAGTATGAACATGAAATGCCATTTGGCTCTATCATTCTATACATTGCTTTTGTTTGAATAAATAACATTTTGTTAAATTCGGTGCATGGAATGTGTCCAAAATGTGTGCCTGAGCATTTTCACAGGTTCCAGCACATCTCAAAGGGATTGGTTCTCACTCTCCAAACTGAGCAGCTTGAGGGGTTCAAGAAAGTGGTACTAAGTCAATGCCTTAACCACATCAGGGTTGGTAGCAGTTTAAGCCATTTCCCTTTAATATGTTCTTTGAAAGTGTTTGAGTTTAGTGAGGTGCCCTGGCAATGAGTATTTGTTAAGTGGATTGATTTAGGAACTAATAGGAGCCAGAAGATCTAGGTGTGAATGTGGCACTTTATGTCATCCTCCCCTCTCACACATACTCCCCCAAACACACACACCAAGATAAAATGTAGATAGCAAGATGTTTTCGGTCACATAAAGAAATTCCATAGCAAACAGAATCAGTTGTTTGCCTGTGTTTAGTCTTTTACTCCCCAAAGAAAAACAGCTTATTTATTGGTCAATGGAGATATTAGCCATAAAAACCTTTCTCTATATAAACATTTGTCAAAAGAATTGATTTTTTTGGGTAACATGAGCCAAGTTTGTGATTACAGAAAGCTTCTAGTCTCCTGTGAGTGTCACCTGTGCCTCTTGTCTCCCCCACTGGAGAGTATTTGGTTTGGATCAGGGCTAGGTTTCTATAAATTGCAATGTGAGCAGCTTGGTGATCACAGTAAGAGCCGAGCCACATAATGTTCTTTTCTTGTTGATTCACTAACCAAAGAACAGCCTTTGTTTTCTGGGAAATTGAAAACAACTCACCAGATAGCTGTCTTAAAACCTTGCATGTTGACTTAATTATAAAAGAAAATCTCTGCTGAGCACCTTGATCTGGCTATAAGGGCGGTACAGGTTTTTAAAAAAGCGTCATGTATTAGAGTCAATTCAGGGAAAACAAAATGCCTGTTTAAGATATGTTGGCAGTGTGTAGTTGGTTTAAAGTATCATTTACTGAGTTCTTACCGTGTTTTGATATTTCAACTTCAGTAGTATTTTTAAAAAATTCCTTATTGAGGGATCATGAGCTACATGTAGTTAACAATGTGATTAGAATGAGAGAGTAAATATTAGAATGGTCATGTCTTTAGAAAGGAACTTTTAACTTTTCTCCCCTGCATTCCCAATGGAATCACCATGTTGTGTCATGTTGTTGGCTAAAAGAGCTTAGTAGAGAACTGGTGAAATAAATTATGACACATCCATATAATGAGGTCATATGTAGCTGTTGAAAATAATGACATAGATTCATAAGCATTGACGTGGAAAGATATCCAAGCTGAATTGTAAGAGAAACAAAGCAAGTTCAAGAACAATATCTAAAGTACAATTCTATTTTGAAATATACATTTGCTAGTATATGTTCAGAAAATAAGATCTGGGAGACCATATATGAATTTTCTTAAAGTGGTTTATTTATGTTGTGAGGAAGGAAGCAGTATTGTAGTATAGGGAGACTCACATTTTGTACTTTATATATTTTTCTGTTGTCTAGATTTTTTATGAGAATGTAGTATGAATAAAGATATAAAGGGAATGTATGTCGGCACAATCCTTTGAGACCTTCATATGCTGCATATAATTGTTGCTTAGTATAATCAATTCTGTCATTCATCTTGAACAGACAGAAGCCAAAGAGAGCCAATTAATTAACTTATAAATTATAATATATACCTTCCACATTCAAAGCTGTTTATGGTATTTGAGGCCCTGAAATGGAACAAGAAAAACAAATGTGTAAACTAAAAAAGAGACAAATTTTTTAGAGGAAATGAGATAACTGTTTAGAAGGAATGAGATAACAGTACCTGGAGTATGGAATGACTTCTCTACTGAATAGATCACAGAGTTTAGCGCTGAGCTTTCTGGTACCCAAGGGAAAAAAGGATATTATGTTGGCTCTATTCTTTATATTTCTACTAAAGTAAGAATGTCACAAGAAATTTATCACATGGCTATCTTATACAAGAGACATTGAGTGCCATATTGGGCAATATTTTTTAAATTATATTTTTACAAAAGACAAAGAAACCTTTGAATATTTTCTCTATTAATATTTACCCTCTATAAAATGCAGCCAAAACATCAAATCACAACTCATTCACTGAAAACATCTTTTTTTGGAGAAACTGAGGGAATATAATCCAGGTACGTATTTTCTTGATAGTTCAAACAAATCATTTTCAAACCTAGCTGTACATTGGAATCAACTGGGAAGCTTTAAAAAAATTCTGATTCCATGATCCACCATGCATCCTCAGAAGGTCTAGCATGGATCTTGAGAACCTGGAGTTACTGATGCCCTGCACATGTTCTAATGCAAATCCTAGTTTGGGAACCACTGATCTATGATACACAATAAATGTAACATGTCTTTCTCTAGTATATGTTTTATCTGAAGGCAGATAAGTTGAAAACAAAAATGAATTATGAAATAGAATTCTAATTTTGCATTAATTTCTGAAATAAAACATGAGCTTTAGGCATTTAATACATGCAAGGGCTCACTTGGGGCTATATTCCCAGACTCTTAGTAGATAAAGTTAATGCCTCGCTGCTGTTGAAGCATTTTGGTGGAAATGTTTTTAAAGCACTGAGGGTAGTCAGTCAGGGTTCTGTGCTTATAAATTCTTGGAAAGGCTAGAAGATTGTGGGTCAGGAAGCACACCGCCATAACTGTGTCCCAGAAGGAGGGTGTCACCAGGAGGCTGGAAAGCTGCTGCTCTAACCTCTGCCACCACTGCTGTTGCCTCCATACCTCTCCCCGCACAGAGCTCAGAGCTGATTAGTGACATTGGACCAACTGTGCCAACAGCAGTGGGAGGATGGTTTTTGCCTCCCTCCCACCTTCCAAATCTTGTGCAAGTGGATCTCATTGGCCAAATGAAATTCACATCCGGAATTCTAGCTGCAAGAAAGGCTGGGAAATAGAGTTTTTAGTTTTTTGTCACTGTGAAATAGGAAGGTGCATGGAAAAGGGTACCAAGGATGCTGATGGTTAAATGATGCTGTCAAGCAAAATCATGAGTCAAAAGTGCTAAGCAGTTGGATCTAACTGGCCATGGAGGACACCGAAATTCAGAAAACATGGAGATAATTCTGTCTACTTGTAAATCTGAGTGAAATACTCTTTTCAGACACAAAGTAAAGTGGAAATTTATTCTATCCCTTTTATAGAAGTCATTCTATAGATGGTTCTGTCCCCCCAAGTGGCATTTGTTATTGGCACAGGCATCTGAGCCAAATACCTTCAACTGAGAATTTGTGAATCACATTTTTTCCCAATTAATAAATTGCTTATGAAAAATATTTTTTTCACTGTATATGTGACTGAATTTGAATTATATGTGAAATGCTATCCCGTTCATTTTGCTTGGGGTGTGTCTGTGTGTATGTGTTTGTATGTATGTGTGTGTATGCATGTGTATGTGCTTTCTGAAGGCTTTATGAAGCTAGGATATAAACTGGCCATTCCCCTAATTGTCCAGACACCGACCATTCAAGGCTAACTTCAGCCTACCTATGATTGTGTTGCTCTGGAGTCAGAAGGTGTGCTTCTCTGAGGGGATCGCTGTAATAATAGATATTTACTGAGCACCTGTTCTCTGCCTAACATTGTGCTAAATGCTTTACATATATTATTTCTCTAATCCTTTTGGTAACTCTTTGAGGTATATATTACTGTCCCCATTTTACAGATGAGGAAACAGGCACTGTTTCAGAAATAAGTCTTTCTGAGAACCTCAGAAGATTATTTGTAGAACTGCTGAGGTCTCTTTTCCATGTTACTCGTGTTATCACTCTAGTTCTTCTGCTTTGGCTAAATGTAAGACCAAACTCAGGAGGGAAATGGTGGTGCATTTAAGAGGGGAGGGGAGATCTCATCCTCTCCCCTGGTTCCACATCCATCTGCTCCATCTCCTTCTGATTGATCCATCGCCTGTCCATCTGGTCGGCACCCACCTGCAGCACCCACTTCTGCCAGGTGCCTGCGTAGGGCCTGAGCCATCTGGCCTTGTCCCAGCCCAGTCTGGCTCTTAGTGAGGGGAACTGGCCAAGAACTCCCATCCCCACCCACCCACATGAGGCCACACCTCCAAATGTCCCCACCTCACATACCCATTCCTCTACCCAGTGTCCACCCTGGGCCTGAGAGGGGGGCCTTGTCACAGCGCAGGACCAGCGAGCCATGGGTTGCCTGCCAGAGGTGCAGTCTGGCCTCTACTACAGCACCAACAAGCAATGCTGGAATGCCTTCAGCCCCCACAGTTGTCGCCTACACCTTCTCCGGGGGACAATTCAGTTTGTGCCATGCAGACCCAATGAACCAAAGCAGCTGTAGCTGCCTCCTCATTCCTTTCCTAGACCGGACAGAGTATAGCATGGAAAAGTGCTGCTCCAAGGGTTGCTGCTGCTCCCTGTTGGAGCTAAGCCCCATGGCAGCAGTACATGGGCACTGGTCTAGCCGGGGCCCCCAAAGTCCTTGCTCTTGCTTGTGTGGAGGACCTCTGGTTACCAGGAAACGGTGGTGCAACTCCAGACCTGCCTTGAGAGGGCATGGGTGGAGGTGCTGACATCCAGATGGAGATGCACAATACCCAGGACTCTTTCTAGAGGGCACTGGGACCCCAGTGCACAAACCGGGATGGTCCTACAATGACAGCAGAGAATGTCTGGCCTTCCACCTCCCTCCCTGAATGCCGTGTTGACATCCAGAGGATGTCTCTGCAGTGGGAACTGCCCCCCTCAGGAGCACAGCACACTAGTACACAAACATGAATGGTTCTTTTATTTATAAATTGAGGTGAAATTCACATGGCATAAAATCAACCATTTTAAAGTGGACAATTCAGTGACATTTAGTACTTTCACAATGTTGTGCAACCACCGCATCTATCTAGTTCCAAAATGTTTCCATCATTCCAGAGTAAAACCCCATACTGTTAAGTATTCACTCCCCACTCACCCCCCCTCAGCCCCTTGCAACCATTAACCTACTTTCTGTCTCTGTGGATTTGCCTATTCTGGACATTTCATGTAAGTGGAGCCATGCAACATATGGCATTTTGTGTCTGGCTTTTTTTTACTTAGCATAATGTTTCCAAGGTTCATCCACATTGTAGCATGTGTCAGTGCCTCATTCCTTTTTATGGCTGAATAATATTTCATTGTATTTATAGACCATATTTTGTTTATCCTTTCATTTGTTAATGGACATTTGGGCTGTTTCTACCTTTTGGCTATTGTGAATTGTGCTGCTGTGAACGTGCTTGTACATGTACTTGCTTGATTCCCTGTTTTCAATTCTTTTGGAAGTGGAAAAAATAAGAGAGGAAGAGGGCATTTTTAGTACACACTAAGATACTTACTCACAGATGAAGATGGACCAAAAATTCTGATTGTTGAATAATCAACTGTTCCAGAGTAGACATAAGATAAGAACCCTCTCATCTTCCCTCCTTGCACTGCTATTCAGTAGCATTAGCTGTGGAGTGGAGTTACAGTACCTTCTGTGTATTCCTACAATGCTTGGAGTTTATATGGTGAAATATATTGGAAAAATAATAATATGGGAGAAAAACACATGTGTTTGTCCACTGTCATGACTGAACAAATTCTCAGTTAAAGCAAAGCTTCTCTCAGAAAACTACAAGGATTGGATCATGGGAATTTGTTGCATGTCAGTGAATTGATGGCAACAGAATTGAAATGATTTCTGCTCATTCTTTAACTTGTTACTCCCTAATTTCATCATTCCGCAGGATTATAAATAATCAAAGTTAAATGGGAAAATAACAATTTCCACCCAGTATAAAATACCCAACTCAACAATAAAATAAGCACCCTTGCCCTTACCCCACAGGGATCTGGTACAGTGTTTCTCAAACAAGGAACCATTAGTATTTTGTGAGGGACTGTTCCTCATTGTGAAGTGTTGTCCTGGAAAAGTTGTTTAGGGTCTCTGACTTCCGGGTACTAAGTGTCAATAGCCTGACCCCATCCTCTGGAGAAGCAGGATAGGCAAGGGTTCCGCCTCATTTGTGGCATGACCAAATAGGGAATGCTGCTTCCCTGGGGGCCGTTTCTCCAGGGAAAACTGCCTGAAACAGACAGAACTGTCTGAAACACAGACAAGTAATTTTCTCAAGAATCACCATGAAAATACAGGATGCCTGGTTAAATTTTAACTTCAGATAAACAATGAACATTTTTTTGTATAAGTATTTTCCCCAATTTTAACTGTCCTGAATTTTTATTTGCTATATTTGGCAAATAATCAGGCAACCCTAGTCCAGGGTCAGTTGGCAGATCCATGACTCAATAAGTGGTAGATCCACGATTTAAAGCCAGGTCTGTTTAGTCTGACTTCAGACCCTGCATGCTTTCTACTGCCTTCTTTACTTGAGCAACTTTCATGTGCAAAAACCATGCCCTGGAGGACGAAAGATAAAGCATAATTCTTGCCTTCAAATTATTTGGCTTTTCCATGATAAGAGAAGAAAATCTGGAAGAATTATGTGTTAGGACTCTCTTCCTGAGGGCCTACTGTGTGATAAAAGCTGAATCAGTTTATATTGTAGAGGAATTTGAAAAGTTTAAACGAAAAACTTATGTTACACTTTCCTCTGAGGAGTTTTATTGTAATGTTCAGGTTGATTTATAGAGTGAGATATCTGTAGAGGAAGCACTATAAGAGGTTCTCCCTGGATGTGACTTACTACTCTTACTTCTTTGGTTCAAGGGGTAGCTGATTAGGAGGATCAACAAAGGTCAGAGGCTAATTAATGGGTTTCATAGATTGATCAGGATGGTCCTAAAGCTAAGTATACAGCTCATCCAAGTAGCTTTCTTGAGCTAACCAAGTCTTTACTAAAAATTCTCAGAACTCCCCAAACTGAAAAAGAGCACTTTTAAACATTAATACCCTTATCTTCTCAATTTCCTTTATTAATGAGATTGTATATGTGAAAGTGCTTTCTAACTGGGAAAAATATTTAATTGAAATAACTGTGAAATACTACTTTGTGATCTGTGTTTTAAATGTGAAGAAACAGAAATCAAAAAGCTTAGAGTTGCAGATGGGTTAAATAGATAAGTAGATGGTATCATCCCACATGTAAATTTTTGCAACTTGCCTTATTCACTCAACACTGTTTTTGAAATTTATTTGTATTGATACATATAGATCTAGCCCATTTATTTTAACTTCTGTATGATATTCTGTGATATAAGCCATGGTTTTATTTATCCATTCCCCTACTGATGGACAATTAGGTTTATTCACTTTCCTTTTTGTTATTCCAAACAGTGCTGCAATGAATAGTAATATAATGTACATGTCTCCTTGTAGACGTGTAAAAGTTTCTCTAGGATAGATAGTTACAAGTGATCAGTTTAGTACTAGCTATGCAAATTAAAAATCATTCAAATAACATTATATATTGTTTGTGATACATACACATAGAGAATAGAATAAGGACATTCATGGAAATGACATACAGCAACTTCAGCAGAGTGGTCATTCTGGGGAGGGAAAGGCATACAAGAAATGGGAGAGGTTTGGAACTTGAGCTGTAGCATTTCATTTCTTTTTTCTTTTCCATTTATTTATTTATTCATTTATTCAAAGAGATATTTATCTTTATTGATTTATATATAAGATCATATTGTCTGCAAATGAAAATAATTTGATGTTTTTCTTTCTAGTTTGGAGCCCTTTATTTCTTTCTCTTGTCTGATTGCTCTAAATAGAACTTCCAGTACTATGTTGAATAATAGTGGTGAGAGTGGGCATCCTTTTCTTGTTCCAGATCTTAAAGGAAAGGCTTTCAATTTTTCTCTGTTCAGTATGATACTAGCTGTGGGTCTGCCATATATGACTTTTATTGTGTTGAGGTAAGTTCCTTCTATACCTAGTTTTTTGAGAGTTTTTATCATGAAGAGATGTTGAATTTTATTGAACGCTTTTTTCACATCAATTGAAATGATCATATGGTTTTTGTCCTTTGTTCTGTTGATATGATATATCATATTGTTAGATTTACATACGTTGAATCATCCTTACAACCCTGGGATGAATCCCACTTGATCATGATGAATAATTTTTTAATGTGTTGTTGAATTCAATTTGCTAGTATTTCATTGAGCATATTTATGTCTATGTTTATCAGAGAAATTGGCCTACAGTTTTTTTTGTTGTGTGTTTGTCTGGTTTTGGTATCAGGGTGATAAAAGCATTGTAGAATGGATTTGGGAGTTTTCCCTTCTCGATGTTTTGGACTAGTTTAAGTAGGATTGGTATTAGTTCTCCTTTAAATGCTTGGTAAAATACAGCAGTGAAATCATTGCGTCCTGGGCTTTTCTATGATGGGAGAATTTTCATTACTGCTTCTATATTGTTACTTGTTATTGGTTTATTCATCTTTTGAATTTCTTCCAGGTTCAATCTGGGTGGGTTGTATGTGTCTAGGAATTTATCCCTTCCTTTTAGGTTTTCCAATTTATTGGCATATAGTTGCTCATAATATTCTCTAATGATCCTTTGTATGTCTGCTCTATCAGTTTTAATGTCTCCTTTTTCATCTCTGATTTTATTTACTTGGGTCTTCTCTCTGTTTTTCTTAGTCTGGTTGAAGGTGTGTCAATTTTTTTTGAACAACTATTTGTTGATCTTTTGTATCTTTTGTTTCAATTTTATTTATTTCTGCTCTGATCTTTATTATTTCTTTTCTTCTACTAATTTTGGGTTTGGTTTGCTCTTGTTTTTCTAGTTCTTTGACATGCATCACTGTTGTATCTCAAATAATGTTGTTTATTTGAAACTTTTCTACTTTTTTGATATAGGCAGTTATTGCTATAAACTTTTCTGTTATTGCTACTTTTGTTGTGTCCCATAGGTTTTGGTATGTTGTGTTTTCATTTTCATTTCTTTCAAGAAATTTTTAAATTTCCGGCCGGGCGCGGTGGCTCACGCCTGTAATCCTAGCACTTGGGAGGCCGAGGCGGGCGGATTGTTTGAGCTCAGGAGTTCGAGACCAGCCTGAGCAAGAGCGAGACCCCGTCTCTACTAAAAATAGAAAGAAATTATATGGACAGCTAAAATATATATAGAAAAATTAGCCGGGCATGGTGGCGCATGCCTGTAGTCCC
>JAQIFY010006546.1:0-10221 GCA_028533085.1 Varecia variegata
GTGTTGAGGAACACCTTGCCCGTGAGCCGGTCGATGGAGAAGACGCCCCGGGGCTCCTCGTCCACGCCCGGCCCCTGGATGCTGTAGATGACGCTGCCCAGCGGCTGCTTGTCGGACTTGATCTGTGGGGCAGGGGACGGGGCTGGGGAGGGCTCCCAGGGGAGGGGCGTCCCTGCCCCTCTGCAGCCCCTCAGCCCCTTCCCCAGCCCGGAGTCCCGAGGGTGTCCCCATCCTAAAGCCCCGATGGCAGGCACAGCTCCTGGGTGTCCTGGGACACATTTCAGGCGTGCAGAAAGCTGGTGCTGGCACACACAGGTGCAGCTAACGTCTGCTCCGTGTCCAGAGAATAAAATCAAAGTGCAAAGTCACTGCCGCAGGGCTTGCAGCCTGGAGGGAGCTCAGCGTGCCTGTGGCCCGGGGGCTACACTTCAGGCCCAGACGAGAAACCCGGGCTCTGGCCCTGCAGCTCCCGGGAGACCGTCTGGGACTGGGGCCCTGGGGTGACCCGGGCCTGCCCCTCACCTGCACCAGCGGGTAGGGCAGGCGCTTGTGGTTCTCAGACACGCTGATCGGGGGAATGACCCAAGCCCTCCGCACGCGGCCCAGCGTTGGCGCCCGGCGCCAGGGGTACAGGGTGCCGGGCCTCCTCGGCCCGGGGCTGCCCACAGACAGGGCCAGGCTCTGCAACGAAGAGAAACACAGTCACAGGCACGATCTCCGGGAGCCCTGTGTGCAGGCAGGTGCTGGGAGCCGTGGACCCCTGAGGTCCTTGAGGGTGAAGCCCTTGCCATGGGCTGCGGGTTAGCGCACCGTGGAGTCGGGAGTCGGGTTCCCACCACCAGGCTGCAACCAGGGCGTGTGGGCCCAGCCCTGAGCTGGAGGCCCCGGGGGGCCAAAGCCACAGCCCCAAGGGTCTGTCCCCGAAGCACCCTCTGTTCTCCCCCAGAGCCCCAGGGTGCAGAGTGGCAGACCCTTTGTAGACAGGAAGTGGGGAGAGGACGGGGCAGGGCTCCTCAGGCTCCCAGCCGCCCATGCCGGTGTCCCCACCGGCGACAGATGGCAGCGCTGGCCTCTGCACCAGCGAAGCAGAAGCCACTTCCAGGGCAGGGCGAGCTCCTGCCAAGTGGAAACCTGCCTGCCCGGCACGCAGCCGGCATGACAGGGTCTGCATCCAGCACTCGGCTGGGGCCACTCTGTGCCGGGCCCGGGCACGCCTCCCTCTCCCTCGGCCCCCGGGGTCCTCCTCGCACAGCTCCGGAGAGAGGGTCGGCCAGGCTGAGGGTCTGCTCAGAGCCACACGGGCAGAGCCAGGGTGGGCTCCGGGTCTGTGCCCTAAGCCAGGCCCTGAAGCGCGCTCAGAAGGGAACCCCGAGACTGCCCCGGGCCAGGCCTGGGGGGAGGGTGGGGCCTCAGGCTCCGTGAACCCCATGTAGCCGAGGGAGAACGGGCCACTCCAGCCGGGGCACAAGCTTCCACCCTCTCCCCTGTCCAGCTGCTGCCAAACCTGGGCCGGCCCCTCTCCGGTCCCCGGCCAGGGGTCTCCCACGGCGCCCACTGGGTTGGCTCTGGGCCGGCGCCATAATGGCAGATGCTGGGAATCCTGGGTCCCCAGCCTGTCGCAGCCCAAGTTCACGAGGTCAGTGGAGGCCACAGAGCCTTGGCAGGGCCCCGTCACCCAGATCAGAGGCTGCGGTGGACGTGGGCGGGCAGGCCACAGCCGACCAGCTCTCAGGGGCGTTTTTGCAGCTGGTTCTCTGTCCTCCCAGCCCTCCCCCCCCAGAAGACGTGGCAGCTGGAGGGAAGGCCTGGAGGGCCGCCCTGGGGAGGCCGGGACATCCGGTGTCCGGGACAAGGCCGCACCAACACTGCCAGCTCACACGGACCCCCACGCTGGGCTGTCGCACGAGGCTTGGAGGCTCGACCTCGTGGACGTGGGCTCTGTGGGGGGCACGCCTCCTCCCTGTGCCCCCCGAGCTAGGCCCGACCTCGGACCCCCCTCCCCCAAGGGGAGGCCTGAGGACACCTCCAAGTTCATCTTTGACCCCCACTCTTAACCACGGACTCTGAGAGAACCTTCTGGAAGCCAAGCCCTGGGACTGAACTCCCCACCCCGCACCCTGCACTCGACAGGTGCTCTGCCACCACAGGCTGGCCTGAGCCCGGGTAGCGGAGCTGGTCTCTGGGGTGGCGGGACTGACACTGAGACCAGGTCTCCCGCGTTGGCACCAAGGTCCCGGTCCCTCTCTGCGGCGTGGACAGAGCTAGCGCTCCGCTGGGCTCCGCCAACCCGCGGTGGAAGCTGAGTGCCAGAGCTTGCCCGCTGCCCCCGCCGCAGCCCCTGCCCGGCTCAAGGGAGGGAGTTTTCCGCCACGTGCGCGTTGGGCTTGGGGAGGGGGTCCTGGGGCTGCCTCACACTTGTGCTCCACCCACTTTCCAAGGAAAGACGTTTAGAATCCAGGAACGTGCCTGGTGGGAGCATGGGAGGGGCTTGCTTGGGAGGGGGCAAGAAGTCCCCGGCCTGGACGCCCCCCAAGCTTCTGAGGCCTGAACCCCTCCCTGGGCTGGAATCCGAGGCCCCCGCTCTGGACGGCACGTCAGGAATGGACCCAGCTGTCGGCCAGGCCCGGGGGCCCCGACATCTCCCCTGCGGGCTCCGCCCTCTCCAGCTGCTGTGGGCTGGGGGGCCGGTGAGGGGGGGGGGACGGGGCAGCTGTGCCCTCCCGTCATGGACCCCCCGGCTTGGCCCTGGAGGAGTGTCCTCGCCTGCAAGGCCCCGGGCGCTGCGGAGGCCCTGTCTTCCCCAGAGACCAGGTGGCTCCCGGAAGCCCAGACGCAGGCGTGGGGGCCCTGCCCAGCCCACTGGGGGCCCCTCTGAGCCGTCCACGCTCCCCCGTCCCCCCGCTGGGCTGGGTCCCCGGGGTCAGACCAGCGGCCGGGGTGGTGGGGCTGTCGGGGGCCCACTGGGAAGACACGGTCCTCACCCCTCCCCACGTTCTGGGGCCCAGTGGGCGTCGGAGGTGAGCGGGCAGGAGAAGCCGGAGCCTCGGCCAAGGCCACCGTGCGAGCCGTGGACGGGTGCAGAGCTCCGGCCTGGGGCCGCCCGAGACGGCCCCCTGGGCCAGGCCGCTGCCTGGGGGCTCGCGGAGGTGAGGAAGGAGTGCCCAGGTGGCCACAGAACCATGTGCCTGGACAGAGGACAAAAGTCTGACAGCCGGGACAGGTGGGGGAGGGGTGGCAAGGTCCTGACCGACATATTTCAGCGGTCTGAGCTAATTTGAGCCACGGCAGCCCCCACCGACCCCCAGCCTCCAGCTGTCTGGGGGGAGGGGTGCCCTCCGGGAGGAAAGGGAACCCGGGAGGGATCTGGCCCCCCAAGGAGAGTCTACCCGGGGCCTGTTGAGAGGTTGACACCCCCAAACCCAGAGGAGCAGGGTCTCCAGGAATGTTTCCACAGCGCCAGCCCCCGACGCGCCCAGGGCGGGGCTAGGGAAGACACGCTGTCCCTGGGGCAAGTGGGTCCCGGGAGTGAGGGGTCCGGGCCCTGCACTGAGGCTGGCGACTGCCCACTGCACAGGGCTGGAGGGGTGCAGGCCGTGGACAGCCGTGGCGGCAGGGCCACTGTTGCCAAGTGGGGGCTGTGGATCCCAAAGCCAGGGGTGGAAGTGGCTGGAGCCGAGGGTGCCCTGGGGGACCGCTGCTGGGGGGTCTGGCCGGCCCAGGAGCTGAAACCCGAGCCGGCCGGCCAAGCTAGGAGGCCCGTGGGAATTAGGGGGGCTCAGGAGCCCGCTTCGGTGGGAGCTGGGAAGGGACCTCGGCCCCTCGCCAGGGTCCAGCGCTGCCTGACCACCCTAGAGCCACGATGCCCAGTGGTGGCTGTTTAAGCTCATTGTCTGTTAAACCGGGAGGCCAGGGGCTGTCCCGTTACACACGAGGACATCCCAGCCACGGCCAGGCCCTGCCCTTGGCTCAGCCCAGACCCTGTGGCAGGGGCCACGGAGGCCACATCCTCCACCCGCAGGTCCCCAGGGCCTGAGGAGACGTGGCCCCGTCCAGGGAGTGCCCGTGGTGGGGGTGGGGGTCAGAGCCTGTGCCTCCGCCGGCCCTGACTGTTCCCACATTGCGAAGACTAGGGTACCAGGGGTCCAGAGATTTTTTGGGGTGGCTGCTGCCGTTTGCAGGTGAACACAAAGGCTGGGGCGTGCCACTTTGGGGTGCGTGGGGGGCCCCGGCTCCCACAGCCGCTCCCACAGAGGAGACTTCAGAGCGTGGGGCCCTCCTGGACTGCCCGCAGCTGCCCTGCTGGCCGCGGACGCGGTGGGGGCGGGGCCCGGAAACCACCCAAGACCACAAGGGTCAGAGCAAACTCGGGCCACAGCCAAGGAGTCCCTAAGGACCCCCCCCCCAGCTCACACAGCTCGGGGGTCCCCTGCCACCCTCTCTCCCTGCCCCCACAACAGGACTGGCAACCCCCAGGCCGGGCGGGGTTGGGGGAGGCTCTGCCCCGTCACCCAAGGGAGGGCGGCCTGTTGGGTGGTCTCCTGCTGTCCCCGCCTGGACTCCCCAGTCCTGGGGCGAGTCCCCCAAACTCTGTCCAGGCGGAGGCGGGTAACACTCCCTTCGGAGCCCACCTGGGCGCGGGCACCCCGCCCCGCAGTGCCTGGGGGCCCCAGTCCAGCTCCCACCCGGGACCCTCAGCCCACAGCCCCGGAGCGCTCGGGATGGTCCTGGGGAGACGCGGGCCGGAGGCGGGGACCTCGCGGGCGCCGATGCCTTACCTGGGCCAGCAGCCCGAGGGCGAGGAGCAGCGCGGCGCCCATGCGGCCGGCGGCGGTGGTGCGGGACGCGGGCAGCTGCTCCAGCCTCCTGCCCGGAGCGAACCCGGCGAGCGGCTGAGTGACAGCGCGGGTGCGCGGGCGGGCCCGGCAGCATGTGCGCGGGGCGGGGCCGGGGCTGAGTGACACACGTCGGAGGCCTCTGGCGGGGCCGTGCGACAGCACGTGCGCAAGTTGGGCCGGGCCTCTGGCGGGGCGAGGCTGAGGGCTGAGTGACAGGGCAGGTGCGCGGGCTGGCGGCGGTGCGGGGCTGGCGGAGCCGAGGCCTGCCCGAGAAGGCGGGGGTGACGGGGGTTCGGGCCGGGGACTCGAGAGGAATCGTTCTTAATAGCTGCTCTGTTCCCGGAACTGCCCGGCCCGCTCTGACCTCAGGGCCTTTGCACGGGCTGCTCCTCCCCGGCGCTGCCTGGGCTGTCCCGGAGGCTGCTCCCTCGTGCCTTGGGTGTTTTGTCTCGCAGGCACGTCTGAAGCGTGTCTCTTCCGGGTCCGCTTGCTGCCCCCTGCACTGGGCGGGACCAAGACGCGGCAAGTGTCCGGGCCATGGGGGCAGGGCAAAGTGCAGGCCCTCCCAGACTGCAGTGAGCGCGGTGAGCGCCAGCAGCCGCCCTGGAATGCTGGGGGGCCCGGGGCTCCCACCCGTCCCACAGCTTTAAACGCCACCATAAACTGGGGACTCCAAAATTGGTGTCTCAGCTGAGGCCACTGAACACCTCCATGACGTTCACCCTCCTCGCCCCCCTGGGTCAGCCACCTCCTGGGCTCCCCCCCACGACTCCTAGTGCTCCCCCAACTCCCCTGGTCCACTCGCCTCCTCCGACGCCTTGTCCCCTGATGCCCAAGGCCTGGAACACCCTCCTCCCCACAGCCCCCTACGGGCTGGACGCACCCCTCGGTGCCCAGGTCAGGCCGCCCCTCCTCCCGGAGCCCCCTCCCCGCTGCAGCCAGCGCCCTCCCTCCTTCTCTGGCCTCCTGGTGGGTGTGGCAGTGATTTGGTTACATATTGTACCTGCTTTCCTCAAGGCCCTGCACCCTGGGAGTGCGTGTGCACATGTGTGTGCATGTGTGTGCGTGTGTGTGCACCTCAACACCTGCTCCTGCGGGGCCAGTGCACAGGAGGGAGCCCTGGGGGGAGGGTGGACCGATGTGCTGCTTTCTTTGGGGCAGGTGGTGTGGGGGGGTGGGGGCGGCAGCAGTGGCAGGCTCAGGCTCTGCTCCCCCCTCCAGATTGGGGGTGGCTGTGCAGGTGCTGGGCCATCTGTGCCCTTGGCCTGCTTGGACAGGGCTAGGCTGTCCAGGGGAGGCTCCGGCCAGGACTGTCCCTGGCACTCGTGGCTCCAAGATGAGGGAGGGCACAGGTACCCTCCATCTCCAGGCTTGGAGGCCCCCAGGGCTAGTGAAATAGCCTTTTGGGGACCACCCTCCTGTCTCTGAGGCTAGGGACCCCAAAACTGGGGGTGCAGAAACCCTCTGAATGCTTTTGGGTTTCTGCCTCATGATGCTGGTGTAGGGATTAGGGCTGGGGTAGAAGGGAGTGCCCCCTGCCCAGAAAGAGGCTTGGGGAAACTACCCTGGGGACCCCTCCCCCCCATTTTTCACTCTGCCTCCGCCTTGCTTTTCACCATCTGCCTCCCACCCACCTGGGGGGGGAGAGAAACCCTTCCTTCAGGGCTGTGGGGGTCTTGAAGGGGCAGGATAAGCTGGCAGGGTCCTGGCTGAGCCCCAAGTGCTCAGGCTCTGGGGGAGGGGTGGTTCCGGCTGGACCGCCAGCCTTCCAGTGAGGGACCCCGCCCCACAAGGTGCCCAGGGCAGATGGGAAGCCCGAGGCCAGGCCTAGCTCTGGCCTCAGTTTCCTCTTATGTCAAAGGAGGGGACAGGCAGCAGCTGGGCTCCATGAGTCCGGAGGTCAGTTGGGTGAGGGTCCACTTCAGGCTGCAGGACCACCACCTCCAGAAGAGCCCCCTCTTTCCCGGCTGACTTGGGGACATCTGACCCTCCTGTACCCCAAACCTCTGGCAGTCACACCACTTTGGGCCTCCCCTCTTTTTTCCCAACTCTGCAGCCTTGGCCATGCCTGGCGGTCACCCCCTTGCTCACGCCCTATCCCTCTCCCGCCCCGCTGCTCCGGCTCCACAGCCCAGCGTGGGGGCCCTCCCCTTGGCCGCCCGCCTCTTTCCTCTCCCCAGCAGATAAGGACTTGGGGGACAAGGAGCAGGCCAGGGACCCTCAGCACCCCTGCAGCCCTGGATGTACTTGAGGTCCCGCCTGCTCTGCACCCGCAGGCTCTGTGGGCGGGAGGCCCAGCGTGAACAGGGACCAGCGCTGCGCTCAGCATGGGTGTTGGGGCATTTTCAACTTTCTCATGATAAAACGGGGGCCACTGACGGCTTTCAGCAAAGGAGTGATGCCACCTGCTTTAGAACAATATGGTAATCGTACGGTGACATAATAATGATTAGATATAAAATTATGCAGGTTTATGTAGAATTACACACAAATACACATACACACCAGCCACTAAGGGTCAGGCGTGCTGTCCTCTGTCCTCCCCAGAGCAGCGGGGGCTGGCAGGAGCCAGACAGAGTCCTACAGGGCGGTGGGCGGGGGGTCCCGGGGTGCTGGCTGTGTCTGGGCGGGGCTGCCCCTGAGATGCTGGGGGGTCCTGTCCTGCCCAGCCGCCCTGACGCCGCCTGATGTCCCTCCAGCCATGGGACAGAGGGTCTGGCCAGGCCCAGGCCCAGCCCTAGGAGCCTACCCGGTTTCCCGTGTGCCCCTCGCTGGGCCCGGCCAAGGCCAGTCTCCCAGATCATCACTCGACCTGTGCGGCCCGGGCACAGGTGGGTGCTCAGCCTGGAGGGACGTCACGGTCTGTCACAGCCCCTGGAGCCAGCAGGGGGCGCTGTGGCTCCAGGGACGCCCGGCGGGCGCGGGAGGGGGAGGTGGCCGCTTGCCAGAGGGGCTTGAGGACCGAGCTTGGTGGGGGGGTCTTTTCCTGCGGCCCTCCCCCCCCTGGCCACACCCGCCAGCAACACGCCCTGCAGACACGGTCCCCCACGCCTGCCCTGGCTGGCGCAGCTCTACAGCCCAGCGTGGGGACCGTCCCCTTGGCCGCTCTCCGCTCTCGCAGCCTCCCCGGACGACGGCAGAGGAGAAGGGGCAGCACAGGCCACCCCACCCGACGTCTCCCCCAGGCTGACTCACGTGGGCTGGGGCCAGGCCAGCGGGGGCTCCTGGGTCAGCCCGGCCCCCAGCCAGGGTGAGGGTCAGAGGGCAGCTGGCCACGGACGGGAGGGCGCCTTGGGGTCACAGGGGGCTGGGGAGCAGAGTTCGCCCAGGTTCTCTCCAAATGGCTGAGTCTTTAAAGCAATTTATGTCATTGACAGTCACCCCCAGGCTTGGTTTTGAAGCAAAATCCACTGTAGTAAACACTCAGCTGAGACGGGAGCAGCCCCCACCCCCGAGACCCCAGGCAGTGGGGAGGCCAGGCTGCCCTCGGGGAAGCGCCTGAGCCCCAAACCGACCTGTGAGTCACGGGCGTGTTTGGCGGAGCCCCAGGAAGGCAGGGGACACGCGTGGCCCCGTCCTGCCCCAGCCCACAGAGCTGTGAGCCTGGGAGAGTCCGCACCCTGCATTCCCCACTCCCGGCAAACCACAGCCAGGGGCTGGGGCCCCCTCTGCCCTGACTGGGACGTCTGTCCATTTGCTCCTCCACCCGGTGTCTGTTTCACACGGTTGCTCACCTGTCGAGGGTCATACCGCGGGGGCGGGGGTGGGTGGGGGAGGGCAGGTCATTCCTGGCTGGGGGCTGGGGCAGGGCAGAGGCCAGGTGCCACTGCGGGTGCCGGGTCCCCTCCCGTGCCCCCTGCACTCACTGCACAGCTGCGCTGGGGGCTGGGGGGGCCTGAGTGAGCCCAGCAGCCCCGCCCCTCCCCGCCCCCCACTGTCTTTCAATCTTATCCGTGGGCTAGTGACAGATTTGGGAGCAAAGAATCCCAAGCAGCCCATAAATCACATTAATGACCGTTCAGATTAAATCAGTCGCCGCACAGAATCAATTGAGTTGCTGCAGCGCAGACCCTCCCGCCAGTCCCAGCCGCCGGCTCTGCGAGGGTTTCTCTCCCGCAGGCCGGGCAGGCAGCGCTCTGTGGCGTCACCCGCCTGGGGGCAGCGGGGCCTCGGGCCTCGGAGGCCACGGCCACAGTGTCCTCTTCCTTCTCCAGCCGGATGACTTGGGCCAGGGGACCCCGGGGAGGGGCTGCACCCCAGGGAGCACGGGACGGAGACACACAAACCCACAGCCTCGCAGGAACCAACCGGAAAACAAAATAAAAAACCCCACTCACGGTTCCAAGAAGCGCTAAGTGTCTGGGACTAAACCTCCCAGAAGACACGTGTGGTTATTAGAGAGAAATGCAAACCACGAAGGCCTGGAGGTCGTGACTTGCGAAGATGTCAGATCTCACCAAACTGATCCATAAATTCGATCAACTCCAACAGGGACTCCGAGGAGGTTCTTTGAGAGGAACATTGAACTGCTCTTGAAATTGAGGTGGGAGAGGCGGGGCAGGAACAGCCCGGACTGCGCCGGGGCGTGAGTGTGGTGGGCCTCGGGGCAGAGCCAGAGCAGGAGGCGTCTCTGCGCCTCTCTGCACACACTCGGCCACCTCCAGTCACGTGAGCACACCTGAGCCTCCGCCCCGGCTGACAGCGGAAAAGCTCCAAACTCTGTCACATAGTTGAAAGTCAAGTTCGTTCTGAACCGAACGTGTGCGACGGGCCGGGGCCTGTGGCCTCAAGAGGACGTGCGCGGTCTCGGGGCCACAGTTTGGTTTTATACATTCGTGCGTGAGTCCCCGCGTCAACACGAGGAAGGGACATCCCAAAGCTGGTCTTACGGGCTACGGGTGGGTTGAAAAGTTGGTTAAAGACACGGAGCCTTGTCTCAAGGCTGGGAGTGCGCCAAGATGCCAGTCTGTGAGTCAGAGACCAGCCGCGGACTTTGCCGAAACTCCCGCCGTCTGCGGGGTGAGTGGCAGGGACAGGTGGGGGGGCTCTGCCTGAGTGACGGGCTTGGCCTGTCAGCGAGTTGTTAACACAGAGGACTCTCCAGGAAGGGAGGCCGTGACGAGACTGACCTCCCTGCTCATGGCAGCAACCCAGCGTTGGGGTGTTTCTGGGGTCCCCGGGGCCAAGAGGGGTCCATTCAGTCAGCTAGGGGTGCTGAAGATTTTATTTTAGTTCACACAGTC
This sequence comes from Varecia variegata, assembly GCA_028533085.1. Taxonomy (NCBI): domain Eukaryota; kingdom Metazoa; phylum Chordata; class Mammalia; order Primates; family Lemuridae; genus Varecia; species Varecia variegata. Next base: position 10,079 of record JAQIFY010006546.1, read on the forward strand.
ATTCCACTCCCAGGAATATTTTCTGGAGAAATTCTTCCACTTGTGCAAAGAAGCTGCGTTCACGGTGCGCGGCTCACCCACGAAGGTGGGGCAGGGCTGGCGTGGCCTCCGTGGGGCACAGTCAGAGCGAGTCTGTCAACCAA
>JAQIFY010006547.1:0-10221 GCA_028533085.1 Varecia variegata
AGTAAACTATAAAGTTATTTTATATTTAAACTTAAATATTTATACTTAAGGGATTTTTAAACTGAGGTAAGTTTTTTAGGGATCAATAATGTTACATTTCTTTTGGCTATATTCATTTTGCATTCAGTAACAGGAAACAAGAAATATCTCATTCCAGTTGTGTAAGTAAACTAAAATTGACCAAGTCCAAGTTAAATCATTACTTTCTCAAAAGATACAGGCTTAAATTTCAACAGGAAGAATTGAGTTTCAATACTAGGAAGTTTCAGGAAGCAGAAAGTACTTCCTTACTATACCTAATTTTATTTGCTTCTTTTTCTTTTCTTTTTTTTTCCTGTAGTGGTAAAATTGTTATACCCTCTTGAGATTTTTCAGAAAAGTATAGGTAGCTAAGTTTCCTTGGATAATTTTAGTATATACCTACCTGGAAAGAGAGGAATGTATCTTCCAGCTATGTGTTTACTGAAAGCAGTAATAATCATTAAAATCTAATTAATTTAACAGGCTCAGCAAAAAAAGCCACAAAAACATTCATCTACTTATAACTTGAAAAAGTTTTCAAAATTAAAATTATCTGAGTTTTTTCCTGAAACATATTCCTCCAACCAAGGCACTCTGAGAATAAAATCATATAATCAACTCATTAAACAAGTATGGTACTTTAAATTTCCTAAATAAGTATTCTAAAGAAAATATATTTTTACATATAAGTGAGTAAATCCTAACAAATAATCCTGTGTACAAATAAAATACAATTTTTGTACTTTTACATGTATTAAATGAGCCTTTTATAATGTTTTCTTATATAAATTGAAGAAACTTATAAAATAATAATTTCCATAGCTACATCTTTAAATCTTGTTATAATATTCCATTTTTAAAAGCAATGACACCTGTGGACAGTTTATGAAAATCTTTTAGCTTGGCCTCTATTCCCATCAGTTAACATATCTCCCTCTGGTGGACAAATGAAAACTGTACACTTAGTATAAGGGGTTCTTTCTCTTTTTTTTTTTCCCTTTATTTCTTTTCCTCCACTCTTCCTCCCTCCTTTCTTCCCCTCCTTTCTTCCTTTTCCCTTCCAACCTCCTTTTCTTTCCCTGACTTCCTCCTTTCCCTTCTGTTGCCAAAACTATAGGTATTTACTTGTTTACTTGTTTTATCATACCATCTATCCTTTCCACCAGACTCAATACAGTTTTTGCTTTTTCTTTTCTTTTCTTTTCTTTTTTTTTTAAGACAAGGTCTCACTGTGTCAACTAAGCTAGAGTTCAGTGGTATCACCATAGCTCACTGCAACCTCAAACTCCTGGGCTCAAGCAATCCTCCTGCCTCAGCCTCCTGAGTAGTTGGGACTACAGGCACCTGCCACCATGCCTGGCTAATTTTTTTACTTTTGTAGAGATGGGGTCTCACTCTTGCTCAGGCTGGTCTTGAACTCCTGGCCTCAAGCAGTCCTCCAGCCTTGGCCTCCCAAAGTGCTAGGATTACAGGTGTGAGCCACTGGGCCAGGTCTCATTGTGTTTTTTCATAATTTCAAAATAATTTTCATACTAATTCATTAGCTACTTTAGTTGGTTTATTCCTACAACTAAGGTGAGGAACCGCAGGGTAGAATCACAGAATCCCAGTTAAAGTGTGGGTCTCCTGGGGAGAGAAAACATACCATGCAATAGTTATGGGGAACCAGTTGCTTCTTAACACCAATTTGGACTAAATGTAGAAATCACTGCAGTGGCCAGTATTGCTCTACAAGTTTAGAAAGAGATTGATCATTACTCCTATGCCACCACTGTTCCAAAGGTGCATAATGAGCTGAGAGCAGTGACATGAGGGTTACTTTTTCTCCACCCATAGCTATTCCCAAAGGCTAGCCAAGCTCCAGCCATTTCCTTTCAAGGCAGGTCTGAGCCGTACTTCAGCTTTCATGGAGCACTCAACCTCTGAGGCAGCTCTGAGAAGTCAAGCTTGGCTTAGCTATAAACAGGTACTTCCTTGGTCGGAAAGTCCCATACTTTCAGAGTTGGAAGATGGCTTAAAAGTCGTCTATTCCAAACTTCCACCCTATGCAAGGATCCCTTGGCCACTATCCCTGACAAATGATTACTTAACTTCCACTTGAACACTTCCAAGTGAGGAAGGAATTCACTACCTCCCCAAGTTTACCTACTTTGTTCTTCATAGTTCTAATTAATAGAATGCTTTATTGAGCTAAATTTTACATCTCTTAAACTCTCATCCATTGGTCGTAGATGTGTCCTCTGAAATCTAAAATCTTCCCTGTGGATATTGTGCCCCGAAGAGTTAACGATGTGAAAAATATTTCAAATAAATGGAGATCGCTATCTCCTATTCCCTTCTCAAGATTAACTATTTCCGGTTCCTTTCATTGTTCTTCCTACGAGGTGATTTTCCAGCTCCTTCCCTGTTCTGCCAAACAGAGCCGACCTTGACACCGAATTTAAAACCACAGAGGTCACACCAGGTAGGGCAGCCATGACAGCGCCGATCAGCCGGGTACTGGGCGCGGTACAATTTGAATGCGGCGACAGTGAGAGTAGGTTTAGAGCTCTGGCCAATAGGCGGCTGAGTCCCTCGCCCGGGGATTGCTGTGGGCCAATGACAATCCTTGCAGAGCAGGAGGCGGAGCCACGCCCACCGTCTGGGTTTGCGCAGGCGCGAGTCCTCAGAGGGTTTCCGCGCCTCTGCGTTGTGTGGTGAGTCTACGCAGGTAAAAAGGAAAAGTTTACCGGTTCCCAGCCTGAGGGGACCTACCCGGGAGGAGGGTCACTGTGAGTCTTGCGGGGAAGGAGTCTTGTTTCCGCCCAACGAGGGCTCTGGGGGGGGAATCAGAACAGCCGCTGTTGAGCGGAGGCTCCCACAGCACCTTTGGGGCGAAATCGTGGCCGAGCTCCCGGCCGTCCTCTTGCCACGACGGGGGAGTTTGCCGCCGTGGGTGGGGAAGACGTGAGTGTCCTGCACTCGCTGCGGGGCGTACGCAGGCTGTTCTTTGTCTTCTACAACATCTGATCCAAACCCACGTTTCGTTCGTTAATTATTCAAACTTACTATAGGACTGGATTAGGAAAAAAAAAATCCTAGAGACTGCTCTCAAGGAATTTGCCCCAAAGAGGGGAAGCTATCGGGAATGAATTACAACACGATGCAAATTGACGTGGAAGCACAGAGGGTGATGTTGGAAAGGCCTAAAGGATTAGGATGCATTCCTGGAGAAGAGGAAGAAGTTGTAATTTAACGAGTGCATATTTGTGCACATTAATTGGGTCAGTGTGGCTGAAGCATAAGTTCGTGGGGAGTAGTTACTAGTTATGAGGCTGAAAACATGGCTTGGGGCTAGATTGTAAAGAACCTTTATACCCAGAAAGCAGGCAGTTATTGATGTCTTTTGAGCCAGACAATCTCTAGATTACTTATAATTCCTAAAACAGTGTAAATGCTGTGTAAATAGTTGTCACACTGTGTTGTTTAGGGAGTAATGATGGAAAAAAGTCTGTACAGTGTGTGTTTGTTCGGTACGCATGTAATTTTTTTTTGAAATATTTTCAAACTGCTGTTGATTGAATCCATGAATTTGGAATCCATACATAGGGAAAGCAGACCGTAATTGATTCCCAGTATCTGCTTACTGAGAAAGTAGTAAAGATCTGTATATAAAAGATGAGATTAATTTTCTCATAACTTGCACCAAGAGATGATGGTCTTAAAGGTGTGGCTAAGAAAATTTGGAAATGAAGAGTAATTTATATGAAGACTTTTAGTATAATTGATTATTTTTAATATATTAACTCAACTGTGGTATTGATTGTATTTAAATATTTCTGACAGAATGTGTTGTGAGGGAGTACCATGCCTACAGATTTATTTATTTATATTTTTATATATATGTATATATAGAGAGAAGAGGTCTTGTTCTGTTACCCAGGCTAGAGTGCAGTGGTGTCATCATAGCTCACTGCAACCTCAAACTCCTGAGCTCAAGCGATCCTCCCTTACTCAGCCTATGCCGACAGATTTAGAAAAGGAGAACCAAAGGACCAAAATTAGTCTTTGCGACACAGGAGAGTGCCTTGACCCAACCAGTACACTTTTAAACATATTCCTGTGGTTAAGATAGATGCATCAAAGTTGATAATTATAAATTACAATGGTCCAACCAACTCTACAATCTGCCCATCACGTAATCTTTGGATTACAATTAGTTTCCCAAGTAAAAATAACTTAGGGAGGGAATGTGTGGAGTTGAAATTTTTACTGTAGTTTTTACAAATAAATAAATTGGCCTTCTGGTCAGTTTAAGTCTTTTTGAGTGAGCTTGATATGACTAATTAATAGTACACCTAAGCCCCATTACATCTAGGTCTGCTGCTGAGAACCAAATCCTAAAATGTGATGACCATGCCAAGACTATGTATCTGTGTGAAGCTTTGCTTTAAAAAGTGACCTTTTGGCCGGGCATGGTGGCTCACGCCTGTAATCCTAGCACTCTGGGAGGCCGAGGTGAGAGGATCACTTGAGCCTTAGGAGGTCCAGACCAGCCTGAGCAAGAGCAAGACCCCCATCTCTACTAAAGGTAGAAAAATTAGCCAGGCATTATGGCATGAGCCTGTAGTGCCAGCTACCTGGGAGACTGAGGCAGGAGGATCCCCTGAGCCCAGGAGTTTGTGGTTGCAGTGAGCTATGATGCCACTGTTCTCTACCAGGGCAACAGTAAGACTCTGTCTCATTTTTATTATTTACTTTAAAATTTTATTTGCTTGCATAGATAAAATGTTCACAAGAAGGAGATGGAAAAAACTCAGATTCCCTTGTCAGAATAGAGATTAATAAGAGGAACCTGTCCTTCACTAAATTGAAGCTGTGTACTGAAAACTCCACAGTCACTATTGCTGACTGTTTCATGATTACTTCTTTTCTCCTCCAGTGCATCTTAGTGTGGAGCAGTGAACTGTGCTTCCTTTTACTTGGGTATCATGCAGAGAGCTTCACGTCTGAAGAGAGAGCTGCACATGTTAGCCACAGAGCCACCCCCAGGCATCACATGCTGGCAAGATAAAGACCAAATGGATGATCTGCGAGCTCGTAGGTATCATATTATGCCTATGAGAGTCATGGCCCTATTGAAGGTTGTGCTGAACTGCAAACATTGGAATATTCTTCTAAAGTAGGTAGCAATTATAAGGTCAAAGTGCCCTACCATCTTTCTACTCTATTTGTTTACATTCATAAAAGGTTTGACATTTCTTGTTTCTTTGGCTTTTTATTATACCTTTTGCTGATTTATAGGCAAGATTTAAAGCAGTGAAGGGGCGTTTAGACCAAAGATCACCATTTCAAATATCTGTGTGGCTAGATGGGAAACATACATGATTAGAATACTGCAGTGCAAACAAAACAAATCTGAATGTTGTATTTGGTCTTGGGGCCAACATTTTGCAACTTCTGTTTTAGATCTTCTGTATGTCCTTTGTTTGACACCATCAACTTTTCAGGTACATCAGCATCATGGTGCATTGCATGAATACTTGTTAAAGCCCTCAGAGAGAATTATTGTCCTAGACGTAGTTTCTCTATTAGTACCACAGACCTCATTAGGCCCATATGGTATAATTATTCAAATCATCTGATTCTCTTTTTTTTTTTCTTTTAAGAAATATTAGGTGGGGCCAACACACCTTATGAAAAAGGTGTTTTCAAGCTGGAAGTTACCATCCCTGAGAGGTTAGTATGAATTAGATTCTTAATCTGCAGAGTAAAATCCAGTTATTAGAAGACAGAGCAATGTAGAAGATAGAGCATTAAATGTAGGGGTTAAAGGACCTCAGGTTTTTTTTTTTTTGTATGTTTGTTTTTGTTTTGGTTTGGTTGTTTGAGACAGGGTCTTACTGTCATTCAGGCTAGAGTTGCAGTGGTGTCATCATAGCTCACTGCAACCTCAAACTCCTGGGCTCAAGCGATCCTCTTGCCTCAGCCTCCCAAGTAGCTGGGACTACAAGTGTGCGCCACCACGCCTGGCTAATTTTTCTATTTTTTGTAGAGACGGGGTCTTGCTCTTGCTCAGGCTGATCTCGATCTCCTGACCTCAAGCAATCCTCCCCTGCCTTGGCCTCCCAGAGTGCTAGGATTACAGGCGTGAGCCACTGTGCCCATCCAGGACCTGGGTTTTAATTCCAGTCTTACCATGACTTAAGGTGACCTTGGGCAAGTTATTTTATCTCTGTGGCATTCAGTTTTCTTCTCTAAAATAATGGACTAGATCACATCAAAGGCCCCACATTTTTTAAATTGTAGTAAAATAGATGTAAAATTGACCATTGTAACTATTTTTAAGGGTACAGTTTGGTGGCATTAAATACATTCACATGATTATGTAACCATCACTACCATCTATCTCCAGAACTTTGTCATCTTCCCAAACAGAAACTTCACACCCATTGAACTATAAGTCTGCATTTTTCCCTGCTCCCACCCCTGGCAACCACCATTCTGCTTTCTTTCTCAGTGTTAAGGCCCCTTTTAATTAAAGTCTCTTTTAAGGCTCTCATCAGATAAGTTATAGTTGTAGTTTTGTACAGAATGGGGAAGGGAAGAAATGAATATCTAAGTATTGAAATGTAGACATCTAATCATCAGGTCAGAGCCTGGCCCAAGTTGTTAAAATCATGAGAGAATAGCTTAATAATTATGTGGTACATCAGTTCTGAAAGTAGACTGGAAACTTCCCAAGGCTGTGTCTCACTAAAGAGACATAATAATCAAATGCAATATATAAATCTTAATTGGATCCAATTGTGAAAAATCTAGCTGTAAAAACAGCAAGGGGGGACAATTGTGGAAATCTGAATAGTAAATGATACTGGGGAATTATATTTTAAATTTTCCATAAGTATAAAGTATAATAGTATTGCAGTTATATAGGAGAATGTCCTTATTCTTAAGAGCTACATGCTGAAGTATTTAGAAGGTGACATGATTTGAATCCAGTTGGTTGGTATATGGTGTTTTTAATACTATTATTTCAGCTTTTTTGATTTTTTATAATTTTTCATAATAAAAATTTAGGAAGAGAGAAGATTTGCTTCCTAAAGGCAGTCTTCCTGATCTTTCTATAATACCAACATTTTTTTTTTTATATATTAGTGACCAGGAAACTGTTTAAAATGTATTAGGAAGAAATATTATAATGAAAATTCTCTGTTCTGTGCATTCATAGGTATCCATTTGAACCTCCTCAGATCCGATTTCTCACTCCAATTTATCATCCAAACATTGATTCTGCTGGAAGGATTTGTCTAGATATTCTCAAATTGCCACCAAAAGTGAGTTGTGAGTAAAGGGTTGACTCTGGCACTCTTGTTTTCTTCATCTATAAAACTTGAATTAGAGTACCACATGGTAATATACAAGTACCTGTTTATCTGTCTGTGTACAGGGTGCCTGGAGGCCATCCCTCAACATCGCAACTGTACTGACCTCTATTCAGCTGCTCATGTCGGAACCCAACCCTGATGACCCACTCATGGCCGACATTGTAAGTATCCCCATTTCCTCAGCAACATATATCCTGCTTTCTCTGTACCTTTGATACTCTGTGTGTGAGGATAGCTGCAGCAGTAGCTTACCACTGTGAATCATTTTTTTCTCCATTAACTCTTTCCTTTGATTTCATCTTAGTCCTCAGAATTTAAATACAATAAGCCAGTGTTCCTCAAGAATGCCAGGGAGTGGACAGAGAAGCATGCAATACAGAAACAGAAGGTATGATGTTTGCTACTTATTGTCAGTTCATTAAGTGTATATGTATTTATCTCTGTATAAATAATGTTTATTAGAGTTGCCACACTTGTACTGTGCTCTAGAATGACTAATTGATCTTTTTCTCCTATTGCAACCTTCTAAATAATTATTTAGCAAAATAGCACAGTAGCTCAACCAACATAGATTTTTCCTAATGTTGTCATTTGTTGGCAACACTAGAGGGCAGGCAGCATCTGGTTAATTTTTTTTTTATATTCTTGGGGGTAGCAGGAATAGAGAAGAGGTGAGTCAGATTCTTTTTTTCTAAGTTGTCTCTTTTAACACTGAGAAAGGACTATATTTGCATGGACTTGTTTCAGAAATAGCAAGAGGAAAACTTACATGTCTTATGGGACCAATCATGGATGAAGAGAAAAGGAAAAACTTCCTCAGTTTAAGTTGATAGAATTTCCTCATTTAACAAAATACAAATTGCAGAAACATGGAGATTAGCACATCCTAGTTCTTACTGAGCTATAACATTCAGATTCTGATTAAGTAGTAGTTGTGTTACTTGTAAAAAGAAATAAAAATTAACACATAGAAAATGCTTTTGGAGGGAATATCATATGCACAATGCAACATATAAATCTTGCGGCAAAGTAGTACCTGGAAATAATGTTACAGAGCTTCGTTTTTCTCCATCTTGCCTTTTGTGTGAACTTTGTTGTATTTCACCCTGACTCCTCCACCCTATTTTAGGCTGATGAGGAAGACATGCTGGATAATCTACCAGGGGCTGGTGACTGTGAAGTACACAACTCAAAGCAAAAAAGAAAAGCCAGGCAGCTAGGAAGCATAGAAAAGAAATTTCATCCTGATGTTTAGGGGGTTTGTCCTGGTGCATCTTAGTTAATATATCCTTTGCCAAGGTGGTCTAATTTCCTACCTTTCTTGAATGTTTTTGTTTGTATTTGATGACATTATAATTTTTGTGTCCTATAAGAGACCCTGCATATTTATATATTCTGCTCTACAGTGATTCTGAGTGTAGTCTGTTTTATTTGTCTTGTACATATATATTTTGAAACCTTTTAAACCTGAAAAATAAATAATCATTTAATGTTCGGTATGTTTATCCTGAATGTGTTTCTGGGAGTGAACTGGCCGGAGAACTATATAATCAAAATGTTAAAATATTTGGAATTGCTGTCCTTTATTTTTCAACTTACCACCATCACTAGGGACACTGAATGACATAAATGTAAAGTAGCTGTTAGGAACAATTCAGTTACCGATGGGCTTTCAGGGATTCTAGCTTTTTAGAGGTCTTAAAATAATGTGGGAAGAAGGTAATATGCCCTTTTGTTAATTTTCTATTTTTTTGCAGCTTGTAGTTTTTTGTGATTTACATAGCTGGTCAGAATTACCGTGGTATAACTTTCATTTGTTCAAATAATTTATTGAACACCTGCTGTGTGCCAAGTATTGTGTTTGAGAATGTAATGGTGAGAAAGTCAGACATGGGATTAATTTAAATAGCAATAGTTATAATCCCTCCCTTTCCCTAGCATCATTTCATGGCAAGTACGACTCTGAACAATAAGTGCCAAACTTGAATAACCTACCGATAATTTTATAATACACTTGATTAGTCCTTATAATTTTGTTTAAATGACAGAGATAATAGATTTGAGCGGAAATCAGTTGAAGTTAGAAGAGGTTGCCCAGGCTAAGTGAAAGACTTTGAGGAATGTAGATATTAGGCCTGCTCCAGCAGAGAAATGTGAGTGTGATGTCACTGTCCCTATCCCAATGCAGCAGTGATGATTTCATACCTAGGCTAGGCACCACGCACAGAAAATGCATCTGAATAGGCAATTCCCATTCACCTACCTACGAATTACTTTGTACCCTTTGTACAGCAGCAGCCTGCTGTACAGCACATGTGTTTGGACTCATGCATAGAAGATAAGAAATATGAATATATAATCCATTAATGACAGGTGATGGCATAAGCTGAAGATATAAATTTCTAACTTCTACAGAATTTTTGAATCTACTTCTCAAAATCAGTTACTGTTCTCTTTATAAATCCCAGGAATTAATTTTATTCCAGGCTTATCTCCTATATTCATGCATATGGAAGCCAGATTTGGGGTTCCTAGATGCCATTAGTATATCAGTTAGGAGTCTTTCAGTTGTGAGTGAAATCCAAGTCAGACTGGCAATAATAAAGTTCATTGCCTTACTAAATGGAAAGTCCAGGGGCAGGGTGAACATTTGGATTGGTGAGTTCAGAGGCTCAACAATATTAAGATCTTGGTCTCTTTCCATCTGCCATCCACAGCATCAGCTTTCTCTTAGGCTGTTCCTAAGTTTCTTTCCCTCCTAGCGTGACTACCAGCAGCAGGCGTGGTTTTATACTTTCTTATTCACATCTAGCAGGACAGAGGGCTCTACTTT
>JAQIFY010006548.1:0-10219 GCA_028533085.1 Varecia variegata
GTGATTTTACCAAATGATATGAAACAACATTTTCATTCTTATCATTGTGGAGCCTCCAATACAGAAAAATACAAGGAGAAGAGAAAAATGTCCTTGAAATATTTTAATCAATTAGTGCAAATTTGAAATATTCCATATGCATTCACTTCCTCAATTGAATATCATCAACATGAATTCTGTATCACATCAATGTCATTTTTATGAACTGCTACACGAGTGACTAATTGAAGTATATTTTAGGTTTAAAAATATGCTGCTATGCTTAATTATCTTAATAAACATATTTTATCACTTCTAGCACATATGCTATTTCATTAAATTAATGGTTTCCAGAAACATTGATTTAGTTGACAGTTTGCAATACCATGAAGAAATGGTATAAGTAAATGAATGTATGTTTTACGTTTTACAAATTGTGGAATACAAGTTTATGAGTATTTTTTGCCTACAACTTTCATTAGTTAATGGTATTCCTATTAGTTATATTGGACACATGTCATGGCAATAGGAAATAATGAGAGTGTTTGCATCAAGAAAGAACAAGTAGTAAGTCATGAAATATTTATTTCCTATTGTTAAGAAAAGCTTAAGCACAGGTATCACTAATCAAGATTTGGTCTTGTTCAAGTTGTAAGCTATCCTCAATTCTTATCACAACTACTGAAAAAGCCTTCTAGTTGGAATACCTGCACCCACTCTGCCTACTCTCAAATTCCATCTTCAACCTGTAGCAAGAAGAATGTTTTTCTAGAACCAATTATAATGACATTTACTCCACTGCTTAAAACCACTCGATGTCTACGAATTTCTCTTCATAAACCACTTGATGTCCATTAATTTCTTTTAGTATAGACATTATATTAGTTAGGGAAACAATAGCTGCTATAGCAAGTGAACTCCAACTTTTATTGGCTTAATATGATAAAAGTTTCTCCTTCATTTGTGCAACTGTACAAAACAGGTATTGCTGGTAGATGAGATTTAGCCTAATTATGATAAAATAAACCAGGTTCCATCCCTTAGTGTTTCTGAGTTCTCTGCATTCTGATGAAAGGGCAAAGAGACAGTGAAGAAATCACACTAATTTTTTAATAAGTTATCCCAGATGTGAACATCAATTTTAATACCTTCATTTGGCCAGAATAAACCTGATGGCCATTTCTATCTGAACTTATGTCTGGGAATATGTTCATTCAAATGTCATTCACTTCCCATGGGCAGTTTTTCACTATAAATGGTGGAACACAGTTTTTAGTGAATAGCTAATTGTCTCTGTTACAAATCTACCCCTTAAGATGTCACATAACACCTTGCATTTCTGTCCTGACCAAGAACACTGCTCTCCTGTGGCTCAGACAGGTGTTCCTTCTACCTCTTTAATGCCACACATTTCTTTTTAATATAAACTTTTGTACATGCTTTTTCTTTGTGCCTACAATGATGTCTATTCTTCCTTGGGATCTCAGCATAATTGTGGTTTTTTTAATCAAATTCTTATCCAACTTAATGTGAGTCAATTTCCTGTGTTACACATTGTCATGGTCATCCCATGCACCTCTACTCGGCAGCACTTGTCTCTGTTGCAATTTCAACACTTGTTTGTCTTATTACATAAACCCCTCAGTAGAGTATCAGCTTTATGATGGTGGACGTTTGTTTTTGCTCACCATTTCATTTTCAGCTCCTGATGCATTGCTTAGCATACAGTAAGACTCTCAATAAGTACTGTATGAATAAATGGATCAATGGCCTCGATCTTGTGCTCTTCAAAACCTTTTGAACCACTATAATTGTCTCATGAACGCAAATGTTCATCAAAGGTGTTTTTTATCCATTTTGAAGAAAGTTAATGCTTTAGTTTGGGTTCCCTCAGAAGCAAACGATAATTTGAATATTCGAGTGATAGTTTACCACTAGGCTTGGGCAACACTAAGAGGGAAATGGGAAAGTGGTACAGGAGAGAGTAGGCAGTCAGTAACGTGTTATTAAACCACATTTCAGGGCTAAACAATCCCATAGGGAAGACTGGCGAGCAATGTAAAAAATGCATCAGAAATATTCCACTTGATGGTCAGGGGACTTGGGGTACTTACATACTACTTACCATCATCAGTTTAAGACTGATGTGGAAGAGAGTTGATTTTCCAGCAGAGATGTATCAAGCAGAGTGGCCTTCGGGGAAAATGTTCTGGACCAGGAGATGCAGATATTGGCAGTTGGAAGCCTCTGCTGCATGGAAAAAGAATATATACAAGGGATGCAGGCAAGATATTTATAGCATTTGATACAGTTTTTCTGAGGCTTAGTGCTACTGTCATCCTGCAGCTCAAGCCCTTTGCTCAAGCCTTTGACTATTCATCATTTGGCCTGTCTTCAATTTGTCCTCTTCCTAATCTACCTGGAATATCACACTGACAGATGAGCATTCTTAAAGCATGTCATCTCTCATATGTCATCTACACGGTCCTCAGTGAGTATTCTTTTACTATCAGATTCAGCCTAGGCTGGGTGCAGTGGCTCATGCCAATAATTCTAGCATATTAGGAGGTTGAGGAGAGAGGATCGCTTGAGACCAGGAGTTCAAGACCAGCCTGAGCAAAATAGCAAACCCTGTCTTTGCAAAAAGTAAAAAAAAAAAAAAAAAAAAAAAATCAACTGGGCATGGTGGCACCCGCCTGTAGTCCCAGCTACTTGAAAGGCTGAGGTGGGAGGAAGGAACCCAGGAGTTTGAGGTTACAATGAACTATGATCATGTTACTGCACTCTAACCCAGGCAACAGGTGAGAACTTGTATCAAAAAAAAAAAAAAAAAAAAAAAGAAGAACAAGAAGAAGAAGAAAGGAAAAAAAAAAGATTCAGCCTAATTTCTTAGCTTACAATGCTGTGTATAGGTCAGTCTCATGATTTTTCTCACTCTTGGAATCTATTGTCAAATTCTCTACTTTGATATATTCGCATACGTTTCTGCACAATTTCCTTGGTCCCCTCTACCTGGAATAATCTTTATTTACTGAATTCTTATACAGAGCTCAAATACAGAGCTTAAGTCTAAGAACTTTTATTAGAATGTTCAATCTCAGAGCTGCCTAGATGGTCTAGCTTAGGAGGTGATGTGTTTGCCACTCCTGTGTGTTTTTTTATGTATGATTTTGGCAAAACTGTGGTGGAGTTATACAGATGAGACTGCATGAGTCAAGAGCTAGATATCTAGACCTCCGAATGCCTTCTTATTCTGTCATTTGATGAACTTCTTTTTAATCAGTCCTACTAATATTGATCATTTTGTGAAAAACATGTATGCATAGTTTTAATTGAGCTTTAGAATCTAATCAAATGTATATTTTTTTATTCTAGGACAATTTTCATATATCAATGTCTCATTTTCCCCACTAGTTTATAAGTTCTCAGAGGGAAGAGATATACCATAATTCAATGTGTATCTCAGAGTGCCAGTATTTTGCTTCAGGTAAGCAATGAAATTATCTAAAAATGAGTCAATAGATTTTTCAGCAACCTTCAGGAAGTTTCATTTTTCTTTTTTTCTCCTAACCTCACATGTGCTGAATATGTAATGAACCCAGCTCCAGTGACCCTAAGGTTAGGCACTATGGTGATACACAGGTCTCCTTTCGAAGTCCATATGTCACTCAGAAAATAAACTATAAAAACCTCTTTGATTAACTTCTTTCTAGAAATCATGTTAGAACACCTATTGTGGATGAATAATGTATGTTTTCTTTGGCCTAATTATGCAGGTGAGATGAAAAGGTTATACTCATGTGCTAGGAATCTTTTTTTTCTTTTTGAGACAGAGACTCACTCTGTCACCCTGGGTAGAGTGCAGTGGCACCATCGAAGCTCACTTCAACCTCAAACTCCTGGGCTCAAGTGATCCTCCTGCCTCAGCCTCCTGAGTAGCTGGGACTACCAGTTCACACCACCATGCCTGGCTAATTTTTCTATTTCTAGTAGAGATGGTGTCTCACTCGTGCTCAGGCTGGTCTCCAATTCCTGAGCTCAAGCAATCCTCTCTCCTAGGCCTCCCAGAGTGTTAGAATTACAGGCGTGAGCCGCTGAGTGATCCCAGCCTGTGCTAGGAATCTTGAGGGAGTTTTCACAGTACTCAAGCCAGGCTCATTATCTAATAATTGCCCCCTACATTGAGGGTGGATATCCTATAGACTTGCTTGTACTGTATGTTTTTATCCACCCCAGTTTTTACATACTGAATGTAGGATATATATTTGTAAAACAGAGGCAAAAATGTCTGTTTTTTTCTACTATCAATATACCATATATGCTGAGTGCAAAAATAAGAATTTCAGTTACACAGCGGAGAGTACTATATAAAATCTAATATATGGTTATTGAGTAGAAATGCAATTCTTAACAGTTTCTCTTTTGCTCTTTGAAACATGCTATATTTTCTCAGTTAATGTACAAATTTAAATTTTTCTTCTCACTCTTTCAAGCATGCATTCACCCACACACTTCCTTTTCCACAATTTTATCCCATTTCTCAGTTTATTAGTTAAGATTAACTATCTCAATGATAAATTAAATGCACTACTTTAACAATGAGAATATATATTCCAAATTTTTCTTGTATGGAGTCCACTTATTTCTAATTTTATTCACAAAGCTAATGCATTATTTGTGATTTCTATCACCACACACACACACACAACAAACCAAAAAGTGAAAGTATTACTTAACCTGAACACTGGCTCATTCCAGATCTGGCTCAATAGCTGTTCCGCTAGGTAAGGGATAGGCTAGAATCTTAAAAGTCAAGGTTTGGCCCTTGGAACATCATTGACACCACTTGGGAGCTTGTTAGAAGAATAACCTCAGGCACTATCCCAGACCTACTAAATCACAACCTGCATTTTAACAAGATGCTCAAGTGGTTTATATGCAAATATTGGACATGTGGGAACTGGTATTCTGGTAGTAAAGATGGCTGGATATCTACCAAAAACTATGTTCTTTTTGTTTAATAATACAACTTCCTAGTTTTAGCTGATGATCAGGTTATCCATTGAAAAAATACATTGCCCAGTTTTGCTTGCACTTTGGCATAGCCATGGGAATAAATTCTGGACGGTGGAATGATGTCTACAATTTTCAGGTCACGCCTACAAAGTCAATGTGTGTGAACTCTCTAGATCCTTTTCCCAGCTGATGCTGTCTGGTAGATGGTAAAAATTTGTGTAGCTAAATTGGACTCAGAGATGGGAGGCATATATTAAAGATGGTAAACCAACTCTGAACTGCTCTATGAGAAAGAAAAACTTTAACCTTGTTTAAACACCTTCTGTTTTACGTCTTTTTTGATTGCAATTATATGGCTAATATAATATTCAAAAGCTGACTATATCTCCATTCATTCTATTTAAACCATATATAAAGTGATACAAAATAAGGTGCAATAAATTATTTGCATAACCTTCCATCATTGACTTTTTCAACAGTATCATCTCACTACAATCCAATGATTAATTCAAGTCAATGATCATTTTTGTCTCTTTTGCAACTTCTAAATTCATACTATTTAGCAGCTTTTGAATTGAGGATATGCCACTCTAACAGGTAAGATGATCAAAATTTTATTAGAAAAAGTCATAAAAATGTCCTAGAGTGTGCAACATAATTAAAGTTATTTATCTTTCTGATTTTGAATGTTAATTTTGGTCTTATATCTTAAATCCTACATAATTGCATTTTTCTGATTATACAGTTTTATACAAATGCTGTTTAACTTAGGGACTTATCTTTCTGCAACAGGATCCCCTAGAGTTTTAGAATATATTCCTTGCACATTGCTCTGCATAGAGAATACGTTCATTTACAGAGCCTGTCCCAACTTCCTAGCTTTGGTTTGAGCAAGGATTTTTTTTTTTAATATTATTTTCTGGAACACTTTTAGATTTACAGAAAAATTGCAAAAATATTAATAGTATATGTAAGAGTTCCCATATACCTCACACCCACTTTTTACTATCATTAATATCTTGCATTGATGTGGTATATTTGTTACAATTAATGAATCAATATTAATGCATTATTATTAACTAAATTCCATAGCTTATTCAGATATCCTTAGTTTTTTCTTAATGTCCTTTCTGTGTTGCAGGCTCCCATCAAGTTTCATTTGGTTGTCATGCCCCCTTACCCTCTTCTAAGTTGTGACAATTTCTCATACTTTCCTTATTTTTGATAACATTGGAATTTTTTTTTTTTTGGAGTGCTGGTTAGGTATTTTGTTGGATGTCCTTCTATTGCAATTTTTCTAGAACTTTCCTTGTGATTAAACTGGGGTAATGTTTTTTTGGGAGGAAGATCACAGAGATAAAGTGCAATTTTCATCTCATCATCTCATCATATTACTTACCATCAACATGATTTATAATGTGACATTGACCTTGATCACCTGGTTAAGATAGTGTTTGTCAGGTTTCTCTACTGTGGAATCATTTATTCTTTTGTTTCTCCTTTCCATCCTGTACTCGTTGGAGGGCAGCCACACACACAGCCCACACTTGAGGAGGGAATTATGCCTCTCCTCTTTGAGGGTGGAGTTTCTGCTTAAATGGAGTAGAGTTTTTGTGCACCTTTTCTCTACTTTTTATATTTGCCTTAATGCTTATCTCATAAGATTATGCTGTTCCTGATTATTTGGTAAACACATTTCAAAGAAGCAAAATTGTTCATATCTTCAAACAATTAATATGTTTAATATGATAATGAGAATTTACCTAAATTTCTATATGATTTAATTATGGAATCTGCTTTTGTGACTAGTATGTTAGTTTAAGAAGATGTCTTCACAAAATGATAAGTTATACTTATTGATTGCTTACCATGTGACATGAACTGTCCTAAGGGATTTTCCTGCATTATTTAATTGATATTAAACTCACGATATTACAAAGAAGTATGTATTATTACTAATCTATCACTGGGGCTTGGATTATTAAATAATTTTCCCCAGTTCTCACAATTATTGAGTGGTGGATCAGGAAATTTAGCCTAGTCTTATTCCAGTAAGTTTTGGTGATAATTATGAGATTAGCATTATATATTTAATTATATTAAGCCTAAGGCTAAAATGATGTATTCATTAAAACTTAGAACATATATTTTCTGAAAGTTGCAGCTGTGAAGAGTTTTGATTTCAATTTTTATATAATCATAGTTGTATGATCCAATGAGATCATTTAAAACCAACTCTATGTTCAAATATTAAACTATCCACACAACACTAATCATCTGAGAATTTCATCTGTCAAAAAAGAAACATATCTAGATTTGGATTTGGAAAGTTGCAAACATTTTAGACAAGTCATGATCTCTCCCCCAATAAAACAAACAACAACAACAAAAAGTGCCCCTTCATTAATTTGTAATTGAGGGCAATAGTATGTAGGTAAGTTTTTTTTTCCTTCTGTTGATGGAATGAGAAAAGAATTTCATACCCAATTAAAAGCTTTTCATTATATGATTTGTTAGAATATACAAGTATTTCTTATTTTTCACTACATTAATTGTACTAGGATATAGTTGCATAATAAAATTCACAAGCAACTGAGAATTGTTACAATGATATCATGGCTGGCATAGCAGCCTGGAAGCACTTTTGTGTGTATGATATTTAACAGTCATTGAATTTTTATTCTGAATTAACTGTACTTATAACTGACACTTAAAAATTTAAGAAGACACCAGTCATGTGTACAAGTTTCCAAACACAGTGACACTGATTAGAAATGTTCTTACTCCAGGGACAGCAAATAGAAGGACTTATAAGATTCTGCTTTAATGGAAATAGTAATGATGGATTTGGTAGGTGTTGCACATAGAAAACCAATTAAAGATAATTTTGCCATCACTTCATTTTTTATAAGAATGGTGACCCTTTAACTAAATTTTATATTAACAATGGTTATCATTTACTTTACTCCTGTAATTTCAGTTGCTCTAAAATAAAACTTAGATAAATTAATTGGACTGCCTACTTTGACATACATATTTTGAGCCTGCAAATTCTGGAAAGATCTAAATGGCTTTAAATCTTGTTTTCAGCTACACAATGATCACACTGTTTTATCATTTTAAAAGGATCAGTGTTAACTGAAGTCACTGGCAGAAATTAAAAGTCAAAGTATTTAGCATTTATCTTTCCAACTGAATTGACAGATATGGATCTCACCAATGACTCATTGAGGGTTTGTTAAGTTCGGGAGCTAATATTTCTCTAATATGATTTTTAAAAAGTCAACAGCATCTATAATTTATAACACAATCTTGGTGAAATACAAAATGGAATAATTGTTCCCTTATTAAGACACCAGCACTTAGTGCATGAAGCATATTACTCTTGTGTTTTAAATTTTCCCTTTTATTGTTTTTATCCTACTGAAATCATCATTTGAAACTGATTTAGCTTCGATTTGGTTTCACAAATACATATGTTAGTAATTTTATCCTTTGGGTGGACTCAAGCCTCTGAAGATGTTATTATTGCAGTCAAATTTTACGTACAAAATCTGCTCTCTAACTACCAGCTTATAGAATTGAGGGCCTGATTATAAAATATTAATGATTCAATTCTACTTCAAAATTTGCCCTAAGTAAAACAAATCAAAAATAAAAAATTAGTACATCCAACTATTTTAAAAAACAGGCATTGATTAAATAGCCATGGGATATCTAATCAATGAAATACCATGTGGCCATGAAGAGTTTTCTGTAACAGAAGAATATTTAATCACATAGAAAATGTTCTTAATGTACTTTAGGTGAAAATAGAGTCTGTTAAACCTTAATATCCTAATTTCAAAAAGAAATGAATGAATATATAACTAGACAGCCAAGCATATAGGTAAATAGCTGAAGCAAGGAAAGAAGAGAAAGATGAAAGGACCAAAGGAAAGAGAAATGATAAGCAATATTACCCTTGACCTCTTTGTGCTTTTTGCATTTTTCAAACATTTGTAACAAATGGTATTGATATGCATTAAGAAAAAAACAAATGCTATAGTTATTAAAACTATTGGGAATTTTAATAATCATCTCATGCCCACTTCCTTTACTTTTAAAGTACCTGAAATCCAGAGGTCAATGACTTACACCAAGGGTTATAGCATCAGTGTGGGAGCAGAAGTCAGAAGCCCAGGGTTTTAGCTCACGGTCAAGTGTTGACTTCACTAGACTTCAATGCCCTTGTCCCTACTTCCCCATGCAAGTTGTGTTCTTACCTACAGCTCTCTATTACACTTCTTGAACTTGGATCCTTCATAAGAAAGTGGACTTGAAAGGACCTTATACAGAGGGTGAAAATCACTTTCCAAATTATCTGACAGTTTGAGAATAAAGAGAGAAATGGTAAGAGACCTCCATTATTAAAGATAGGCTAGCCTTGGGCTGTGTATTTGTAAAATAATATATACACTGAACAACCTCAGAATTAGAAGTTACAAGAAATGGAGACTTAAAGATACATTTTGTGTGGCACTCTACAATTGTTGTAATGTGTTTAATTCAATTTTGGTCCTCAATTAAAGTTAAAGGGCATTTTTAAGAGCTTTGCTGATTTATGAACAGTCAAGCCCATCACATATTAATAGAATGTGGTATACGGAAGTTGTTCTTCATTATTAATCGTGGTGGAGAAATTAGTGGAGTGGGTATGTTTGATGAATGCTCTATGTCCCCCAACCCCTGTTGAATTGATAGCCAGCGAAGGTAGAACAAAACAGGTTTTTAAAGTCAGTCAGACTGAACTGGACACAAAATGGACTTTACCACTTGCTAGATCTGTGACCTTAGTCAGACTACTAAAATTCTCTTAGTTGAACAGTAGTTAATTCTTAAGAATGTGTGTGTACATCACTATTCTTTTGCCTGTCGCATATGTTCCAAATATTTTCTCCCAGTTGGTCAGTTGTCTTTTGATTGTGTGTCTTTAATGAATTTTTTTCCTGCAAAATTTGAAAAATAATATAGTCAAATGTGTTGACATTTTCCTTTTATTTTCTATAAAATTGAGTCAGTGTAGAAGGCCTTTCCCTACGCAAAGGTTAAAGAGTAATTTACCAATGTTTTTTTTTTTTTCCAGCTTATGGGGGTACAAAAGTTCTGGTTATATATTGCCCATGCCCCTCCCATCCCCCCGAGTCTGAGCTTCAAGCGTGCCCATTCCCCAGACAGTGCCCAT
>JAQIFY010006549.1:0-10217 GCA_028533085.1 Varecia variegata
GAATTGATGGGCATTTGGGTTGTTTCCACATCTTAGCTATTGTGAATTGTGCTGCTATAAACATTCAGGTGCAGGTGTCTTTATTGTAGAATGACTTATGTTCTTCTGGGTAGATGCCCAATAATGGGATTGCTGAATCAAATGGAAGGTCTACTTGAATCTGTTTAAAGAATCTCCATATTGCTTTCCACAGGGGTTGCACTAGTTTACAGTCCCACCAGCAGTGTATGAGTGTTCCTGTTTCTCCGCATCCATGCCAACATGTATTGATTTGGGACTTTTTGATAAAGGCCATTCTCACTGGAGTTAAGTGATATCTCATTGTGGTTTTGATTTGCATTTCCCTGATGATTAGAAGTCTCTTTTTTATTTAAGAAAAATAAAAAAGAGACAGAAAAACAGATGAACAAAGAAACAGAAACAAAAACCTTAAAATAATTTGAAAGATGTCCACAAATCCAACAACCTTACTTGCCTTTATGGGAAGTTCATGTTATTGACAGTCTGGCTTCCACAACTTAAAGGCTTTTTTTTTCCCCAGGATGGGGCTGTGAGAAACATATTTTCAGGCCTATAGAGTAAAGAAGACCGAGTAGAGGAATCTTCTATAACCATTATTTTGATTTTGATTGCCTCCCAATTTCATCCTAGTTGAGATGAAAAGAAAAGATAAACTATCCATAATCATTCAGGAAGAATCAATTTCAACAGTACCTGTTAATTTATTCCTATTTCTAATAGATTGTATTCATTAATTATAAGTGGTCCTATAACCTAAAACAACCTGAACATGTGAAAAAAAGTCCTAGAAATAGAAGTGCAGTCTGCTCCTACTCAGGAAATGGTAAAACATGGTTATCTGAACAAGCATTCTTTATTTCAAGACAGAAGAAAGGGAATTATTTTTTGGTAGTTAGTGAAATCAATATAACATTCTGTCAGCTAATATCACCACATGTAAAAAATTGTAGACCATAATCCTACTAGAGGGAAAACCATCAAGGGGTTCAGCATTTCTATAAGCATTTTCTTTTAATATCATTTAAAATAATAGCAAGAAAGGGTTAACTAATTAAAATGTATTCCATTTCTTCTGTCTCAGGTTCTCTGTCTGGTCTCTCCTGCTATTTAAAAAATGTCTACACACAGATTCAATAGCAAGTCATTTTTGTGACTTTCAGGAGGATTGAAATAATCTTGTAATAACACATTTGCATTGATAAAACATAGCAGAATTTATTTTCTTTATAAAATATAATGCCACCTTGAATTACTTTCCACAAGGTACATTTATTTCCATCCACAGAAGAGAAAACATTTATGATATAAGCATATTTTTAAAATCAGATAATTCTATTACTCAGGCAGAAATTGTCATCCCTGATTGAATACTTCTCCATATTTTGTCTCCAGTAACTAAATGTATGACTTACATTCATGCAGGTTATTAATAATTTTCTTCATTTGTAAAAAGTATATTTAAAAAAAGAGTTACCCACTTTTCTAATGTTATTTAGCTATTAAACTCCTTGAGCTATTAAACTCAATAGTACAGTGAATATTTGGGATATACAAATGACTAATATAGTTAATTTCTCAATGTTTGTTTATAAAAAATTTGTAATGTTGCCCTTTAAGATCCACTGCAATATAACATAAGTAACTATATCTGGTTAAAACTCACTTTAACAGGTTCAGGAGGACTCAATGTCCTCCCAGGAGAGTATCCAACAACACACTACAACTATCTACTACCACATTTAGCATTTCCCTTTTTCTCTGCCATCCTAATTTAAACATCTCTGTGTTCTAACGACAAATACATAATGTCTATTAAATTATGTTTACCCAAAACAAAGATTATTAATCATATCCATAAAATTATAATAATATAAAATAAGTCATTTGAGATCTCTATTGATTAGGAAATTCAGTCAATACAGTTTTATTGGGTCTCTATTTTAAATGCAGGTTAAATACAATAATTTGTATCTAAAGCTCTCATTTAATTTGGGGGGATAACAAGAGAGTACATTGAAAATGTACTCAACAAATTGTTTTACTAATAAACAATTCAAAACACAATTGTTTTGTGTATGTGTGTGTGTTTCCAGAGGGGGGAAAATAAACAGTTATGAAATAAATAGCAATTGTAATTATTTAGTGATTATACATCTACTGGTACCAATGCATCCTCCACATAAGAAAAGTGATTTGATAAAACAGTGGGTAGTAACACCACTGCATCCATTTCCCCATTTGACAGAATTAAGTACATACAGTATCTCATACATCATTCATTTATTTGTTGATTAGATAAATTCATTAAATAAATATATACTAAGTGAATATAATGTAGATGTTGCTTGCTGCTGGAAAAACATAGAGAGTTGCTTACAAAGCTGACAGACTAGCATAAAGGATAGATGATGACAGATGAAACTATAGTTAAATGTAAAGATCAATGTGTAAAGAATGTGTAATGGGAGCATAAAGCTGCATCAGGGCCTCTCAACACAGTGACAATTCAGGAAAGATATCTATCTTGAGAAGAAATCTTACTCTGGAAGTTGAAGCACATGTAGGATGAATCCAGAAAAAGAGAAGAGAGATATGTATTCTAGAGAGAAAGGAAATAGTAAGTGAAATTGTGCAGAAACTCTTTTATGTTTCTCACTATTACTGTGAACATTTGGGATAGACAATAGAGATAGGAAATAGGAAGTGAAATTGAGCAGAAAGTGTTTTATTTTTTTTCCTCGCTAATACAGTGAACATTTGGGATAGACAAGCAAGAAGAGGCTAGAGAGAAATTCAAGACCAGATTGTTAGGAAATCTTGACGGTCATATTTATGTATTAGGACTTTAATATCATTTAAATCAGGCAGTAATATGTTTATGTTCATGTCAGAAAGGTCTCTCTCCTAAAATTGTGGAGAATGAATTCAATGGCAGCAAAAATAAAGGCGAGAAGTCAAATTAGAAGGTCATTGTAGTGGCATGTGCAAGAAATGATAAGTGCGAAAGCCAAACGGATAGAATGGGAAGGAGATTTGAGATATAATTACTCGCAGAAATGACAGGACTTGGTTATTCACTGAATGTGGATGATAACAAAAAAGGAGGTGAGACTCAGATTTCTAAGTTTTATAACTAAGGGGAAGGTTTTATTATTGAAAATACAAGCAGGTTCAGTGGAATTAATGAAAAATAAGGTCAGTATTATAGGTACTGAGTTTGAGATATCTACATGATATCCGTTTGAAATGAGCAGGAAACAAATGGATATACTGGTGTGGTTTTTAAAGAAAATTCTGGGTAAGGGAGTGATTTTGGAAACAACAATCTATGATATTGGTAATTTAAGCTATGGAAGTGAATTAAATTGACCAGATGTAGCATATAGGCTTGATGAATATTCTGGTTTAATTATGAGTAAGAAAGAATGAGATAGTGTAAAGTGAGAAAGAGAACCTGTGTAGTGTGGTGTTATGAAAGTCAAAGAAAGAGTTTCAAGGGAGTTTCAAAAGTTTCAACTTTTGCTAAAGTAAAGCAGTGTAAGGATGAGAACTGTCCATGGTGAAGGTGTGTGGTGCAGTGACAAGAGGATTTTAGGATTTGGTGATGTCAAAATGAAAAAAAAAAATGTAGTGCATTTAGTAATGTATAGAAAATTGAGAAGGCAAAACAGTTAATATAACCAATATACCTTAAAACAATTTGGCTATTAAAAGTAAGAAGTGGCACTATGGTGTCTAGAAGCAAGACTCAGAATCAAAACGTACCTATACATGTATCTTTGTATGCATGTATGTGCATATTTATTTCTATTGAAAATAAGAAAAAATATGCATGAATATAATTATGAAGAATGAAGTAGAAGGTCTTGAAAACACACAAGTCAATTGGAATAATTGATATTAAATGATGTCTCCTTAAAAAATGAAAAACAATATAATCTTGATAGGAGGCAATCATAACTAATAATATCCTAAATATGGTGTGTTTATGCATTGAAAGGATTTCAGTGGATAACGAATAATCAATTGTGTGTTTTAGCCATACCAGTCTGGCTCCATCACGAATATGAATTGCACAGGGGCTAGCTTTGAGGCAAGAAAGCCAGGCAAGAGTGTAATGCAAAATTTCAACCAACAAGTGATCAAGACATAAATAGAACTGGTCATAATAGAAGTAAGATTGAGAGGAATAATATGGAAGTTATGAAGGAAGAAAGTGGAATCTATAAAATGCTTCTGAAATGCTTATTTGCTGGATTCTTCCAAGTTAACTTGATTAAAATTGGAATTATATTTCCCACAATCCTGATCTTGTATGATTCCAAGTTAATATTGAACCAAAGAAGAATTTGGGCAAAAGTAGTACCTATTATTTTGGGGAAGTCATCACAGTTACATATAGTGATGGTACCCCACAGGTCCAGACCATCTTTTCTTCTACTCTCCATTCACCTCATCTTTCCAACTGCCAGCCCTAATGACCAAAAGAAATTCCAGGCCCCCCACTGGATACTTGGTTATACATGACAGGTTTGTAACTGCATCAAAGCAATAGTATATCACAAACCTCCTTATAAGTTCCTCATTCACGATTTCACTTTGGCAGCAGAAGTTTTTGGAACTTCTTATTTCCTGGAAAACTACAAGTTGTCTATTCTCACCAGAGTCTCAGCCAGGTTGGCTAGTAACTCATTCTATGATCCTCTGACTCTTCATTCCAGACTTTCACGTTCCTAGCTCTTACCACGTATCTGTGAAATATAATCTCACAATAAATTCTTTATTCACATATTTTTTTTTATTTTAAGTCTACTTCCTTAACTGAAGCCTGACTGATTCATTTGTAGCATTCTATTTCTTGACCTGGGTGTTTGTTGCATGAATGTACCCACCTTTAAAAAAATTCATGAAGCCCTACATTTATGATCTTTGTACTTTTCCTATTATATTTTATACTTAAGTTAAAAGCTTACTTATAAAACTCCTTCCAGGAATGAGATGAGTATTCATGTCACATCAGATCAAATTTTAGTCTCACAACAGGTATGCGCAAACTATATATTCTTCCAGAGGTGTGACACCATTTCCCTTTTTGTCTATGATACCTATGTATAATTTATCAAAAATTCTAAAGTAAGAAAATCTTGTGTAGTACTGTCTCATGTGGTTATCTCAAACCTCATCAAATACCTTCTACAATGCTGCCTGTAGAAGAAATCAGCTGCATTCATAGGTTATCATCTGAAAATAAGAATCAAGCTGACTGGGCATGAAATAAAATTAGGAATCCCAGACTTTTTACACAGCAACCTGGGCAGCACCAAGGAAATATGAAGATGAATCAAAATGTATTTTTTGAGTAATAGTTGTCAACCAAAGGAAAGAATCAGGGTGGACGTCTATTCTATACAAGTGTGGTAGGCTGAATAATGGCGCCAAAGGATATCCAAGTCCTAATTCTTGGAGCTGTGAACACTATCTTAGATAGCAAAATGAACTTTGCAGATGTGATAAAGTTAAGGATCTTGAAATGGGGAGATTATCCTGAATTAGCAGAATGGGCCCTAAATGCAATCACAAACATCCTTACAAGAGGGATGCAAAGGGACATTTGACAGACAGAAGAGGAAGAAGGTGCTATGATGATGAAAGCAAGAAGAGAAAAGGTGATGGCACAAAAGGCCAAGAGACCATAAAACGAGGTCAGCCTCCAGAAGCTGCAAAAAGCAAGGAAATGGATTTTTGCCTGGAGTGCCCTGAGGGAGCTCGACTCTCCCAACACCTTGATTTTGGCCCAGTGAAACCTACTTTAGCATCCTGGCTTTCAGGCTGTAAGAGAATAAATGTGTCTTCTTCTAGGCTACTCAGTTAGTTGTAATTGTTTAAAGTTGTCATAGGAAACTAATACAGGAAGGAAGGAAAGACTTCAAGGATTTAAATCAGTATATGCATGAGGAATAAGCTGTACCTTGTAAACAAAAAGAAAAAGGAGAAACCCAAACGAACAGAAATAATGGTAGGGTATTTTGCATTATTTTAACTTAAAGAGAAGCAGGATCTAAAAACACAATGAGAATTTAACCACATAGAATTAAAAGTCTCTGTCTTGATCATATTTCCCACAAAAGACTCCAGGTTACCTTGGCTACAGGATACCTCTCTCACCGAGGACAGCAATATTACAATAAAGAATCTAAATGCAATATAATTAAGCCATAATTAGAGGCAAGGACACACTTGGCATAACAATTTCTTCATTATGAAGGTCTAAGGTCAAGTTTGCTAATTATTTGAATGACTAAACAAGAATGAGGTCAATGTGAAATATATTTTGAGATAAAATTCACTTATATATTACAAATATGATGCATTTAAATTCTATCTTTCTTTTTTTATGATAGAACATCTTTATTACTTTCTGAATACACAAAATAAATGCTATTCAAAACATTGAAGATTCTTTTTTTTTTATTATAGCTTTCTATACACACACACAGAAATAGGTTTGAGCCTGTGTGCCCTAGCTTAGAAATATTGCTATATAAGGCACTAGAGGTTTGCTCTGAAAATTATCTGCATTACTAGGTGATTCCTATGAGCAGTTCCACACAATTCTGATGCAATTTAAATGATGTCAGGTAAAAAACGGTCTCTAGTACATCCTTATTTTTCTATCCCTCTTTAAGAATTATTTCCCAGGATCTTTGCTATACTTCCAGGTTTTCCAGCTTCTGATTTTACTTTTTTCTTATTTGTAGACTTGATTGAATCTTCAGAACACTACATCTCACTTATTTTTCCTGATTCATGCTGGATAATTACTAGCACTGCCACTTGGACTCACTATCTGGACTGTGGGCTCAGGCCATACTGGTAAAATACTCTAAGTTTGGACTTGGCCTATGCACAGAACAGGGTTAATTGGGCGGGGCTGTGTTACTCTACCTCTGTCCAGTACCAAGAAAGGCCTGTTCTAATGACTTTAACTGAACTCTTGTCATGTTCTGTCTCATAGGGTAGCCTGTGGCCTTGTGACAAGCTTTATCATTTTATCCAGATAATTTATACTAGTCAAGCTATTTATGGTCAACACCTACTTTTAATCTAGATGACTAGAGCTTCAGTAACTGGGGCCAGTCACACAGGCACTGTAAGACTCCCTGACTATGACTGAGCCCCCACAAAAAATCTGGACAATCAGGCTCAGTGGAACTTCTCTGGATGGCAACACCTCACACATGCGATCACACATTGTTGCTGGAGGAATTAAACTCATTCTGTGCTACTCCACTGGGAGGGAACTTAGAAGTTTGTGCCTGTTTTCCTCCGGACTTTGCCCCATGAGCCTTTTCCTTTCGCTGATTTTCTCGATATCTTTTCACTATAGTAGGCGATCACCATGAAAATGAAAACGTCTGAGTCCTGTGAATCCTTATAGCGACTCATCAAGCTTGAAGAAAGTTTCAAGGACCCCTAATACAGCCTATTTTCCACATTTGGATCAGCAAAGGTTTTCCTCACATATTGTCATGGGTAGTGCTACTACTTCATTCTTGCTCATTTCTTCAGCAAAGCATTGAAGAGATCATAGTTACAGCAATGACAGAAAAATGATTTAACAGAAAGAAATTTTAGTAACAGGAGAAAGAAAACCTGTGAGTTACCCTTGCAACTCTCTTTATAGTCTCTCGCTGTTTTTACCTCATTATGTAACTGATTAAAGTTTGTACTCGGAGGGCATGGGTCAACTCTGGCATTTTTTTTGCATCTGTTTAAATTTATATTCTTAGTTTTCTCATGGTTGCTTTGCAATTATTGCTTTAACATGCTTCCCTTTTTGGAGTGATAAGTTAAAATAGGATAATATAGTCTGTAAATGCACTTGCAAAGCACAGGTAAACAGGGTTAGGATGTACATAATTGAACAAAAAATCCACCCTTAAATCCTCAGTTATGGACTACATTGTATTCACCCAAAATTCATATGTTGAAATACTAAACCCTAAGGTGACTATTTGGAGATGGGGCATTAACCAAGGTAATTAAGGTTACATGAGGTCATTAAAGTAAATCCTAATCTGAAATGATTGATCTCTGTATAAGAAGAGGAGATGAAGACACACACAGAGGAAAGACCCTGTGAGGACGTAGTGAGAAGGCAGCCATTTATAAGTCATGGAGGAAGACCTCAGAAGAAACCAACTCTACTGACACCTTGGTCTCAAACCTCTAACTTCCAAAATTGTGAGAGAATCCATTTCTTTTGTTTTCATCACCCAATCTCTGCTACTTTGTTATGGCAACTCTAGCAAACTAATACAGTTTCCAAACCTTCAGGATAAATTACAAATTATGTGTGATTATCTGATAAATCTACCCAGTGAGGGCACAACTATCCATCTGATAATATTAAATATTTTTAAAACTGAATTTCTAACTTAGTGCTTTAAAAAAAATTACATAGCTCCTCTAAAGTTTCTTACAACCTATGTTTCTAAAGTAATCGTTCCCAGCTTGTAGGGCAGGGAGCAGGTAGCAGAAGATTAAATACATTTTTAAGTGAAATAATAACCCTAACCTGAATAAATAATGCCTTGTACACACCAATATTCCAAACTTTCAAATGTATGTAGATGATATTCTGATTATCAAGATACAAAATTATTTACAACTATTTCAAAATGCATTGTCGTGCTTTGACATTGATTAATGAATTCTAAGACAAAAGTTGTCATGTAGGAGTCCACATGGTTTTCATTATAATAAAGAAATAATCATACTGGGTGTACAGAATATTCATAAGGATATCTTCTTCTATTTTAGATAAGACCGGGAAATGTGTGTCCTTCTCTTTGGAAAAATAGCATAGTACATGGTCTGAAATCATAGAAGGACAAGATACCTTCTATATCACTGATTTTAAAATCTTTATTTTACACATGAAGGAAAAAGAAGCCTGGAGATTTTTATTGTTTCTCACAAAGACTTAGTTACTTAATTGAGCTAATACCTGGGTCACTCAATCTAGTAAAGAAAATACAGAATAGTTGTTTGTATTGTCTGAAGATATCCTAAATGTACTCAAATTCCAGCTTCACTGTCTGATTTTCATATCTATAAAATGAAGACAATGAATTCCCCTTAAAGGATTACTGTGAGAGTTAAAGTGGAAAAAGCATGCCAAGCTCTTGTCACAGGGTCTACTTTTCAAAAAGCACTGCACAATGGGTGCCCATTTCTTGTAGCATTAAGCAAAATTTCCCCTATAAGCCCTGTTACACTGTGTGGACCTATAGTCACCTACCTCCGCTCATCAGGGAAGAAGCAGAGAGTGATACTTGGAATGTTCTTGAGTATTGGTAAGGAAAAAGTCATAGCTCTCCAGCAGAAAGCAAATCAAATTAAATTGTGCTAATTTCCCTGAAAGTAAATAATTGGATTTATAGCTACAGGATATCTTCCTTCTCTGATGCACTTGAATGGCTCTTGTGAAATTCCTAATTTTTTACTAAACCCAAAAGCCTTTCATGAAGTCAAAGCATGACAATTGAAAAGCATTTTGGCACTGACTTCAAATACCTGTCTGTGCCTTTGTTCCAACAATGTTTTGTGGCTTTAATCAAAAGGACAGTCAATAACCAATGCAGGCGAAGAGGTGGAAAAGGGGAACCCTCATACACTGTTGGTGGGAATGTAAATTAGTGCAGCCACTAGGGGGAACAGTATGGACGTTCCTCAAAACACTGAAAACAGAACTACCATATGACCCAGCAATCCCACTGCTGGGTATATATCCACAGGAAGGGAAATAATATACAGAAATGATAGTTTTCTTTTTGAAAACGCAAATTATAAATATCAAAGAGAAAAAATTATTATGTATAAATTTCTTTTAAAACCATTAATAATTTCCATTTTTAAAAAATTTCAGCTTATTATGGGGGTACAAAAGATCTGGTTAGATATATTGCCCATACCCCTCCCAACCCCCCAAGTCTGAGCTTCAAGAGTGTCCATTCCCCAGACAGTGCACATCGCACTCATCATGTAGCTATACACCCATCCCCTCCCCCCACCCCCCACCTCTGTCCGATACCCAATTGGTGTTATTCCCAAATGTGCACTTAGGTGATGATCAGGGAAACCAATTTTCTGTTGAGTACATGTGGTGCTTATTTTTCCATTCTTGGGATACT